>JBCNJP010008839.1:0-11512 GCA_039602395.1 Deinandra increscens subsp. villosa
AGATACAGAATTACCTGGAAGAGAGGATGCCATGAATGTCTTTGATTGAACTTCTGGATTATTGAAAGGTGGGTTTTTGATCGGAAAGTGGGTTTTCGGTTGAAAGTGGCTTGATCGAAAAGTACTTTTCGATCGGAGTAGATGAGGATCGAAAAGTGTGTTGCGATCGAAAAGTGTAGGCTGGATCGAAAAGTCTCGAAGGGGACTTTTCGATCACGAGGCACAATGGATCGAAAAGTCACAGGGGACTTTTCGATCAATGAAGACTGATCGAGAAGTCACAAGGGGACTTCTCGATTGAGAGGGTTGGATCGAAAAGTCTCTGAGGGGACTTTTCGATCGGTGAAACTGATCGAGAAGTCACAAAAGGGGACTTCTCGATTGGGCAGGCTGGTCGAAAAGTCACTTAGGGGACTTTTCGAGCAAGAGGAACGAATCGAAAAGCCACTGAGGGGGCTTTCTCGATCGGAAAGGGTCGACAGGAGGACTTTTCGATCAGACAGACCGATCGAAAAGCAGAAAACAGGGTCGAAAAGCCAAAAATTTCGATCGAAATAAGGGTCCAAGCCACAGATCTTCGATCGAATAGCTTATAGAACACGGCTTCTTGCTTCAGCAACACTTGTAACCTGTAAAATAATCACACGAAACTCACAAAAAAATCGTTAGTAACACCTTAAATCACTTGGAGCAAAAAAAAATATGAATATTAAAACAAACGAATTACTCCACAATGTGCAGAAAAATTCAAAGATCAAAACCCCGTCAAAATTAATTTGCACCAACTTGAATTGAGTGGCCGTTTATAGCTTTAGAAAACCGGAAAATCTGGACCACAAAATTCAATTAAATCCCAATGGCAATTTCGTAATATTTTAAAGTTTCAAACCAACGAATTAATTTGGCCGAGATTCCGATTTCGATTGTAAAGATTATTTCGAAATAAAATCAATTTCCCAATCAGATCTCTTTTTTTTTTAATTCGTAAATAGTCAAAAGAATGAAAAGGAGTTCCAGAAAACGTAAACTTGTAAAGCAAATCAGTCTCTTTCACGTGATTGATAGACTTTCTAAATTTCGTACTTCGATCGAGAACCACCGCAATTCAAATGAGAATTGCTGGAACAGAAAAATCAGGGACGAAAACCTGTAGAAACTCAACAAAACTCGACAGAAATCGTTAGAAATTCTTGAATCGATATCGTGTGAGCCACGAAACAATCGTTTCTTGGCTCTGATACCAATTGTAAGTCCCGAAACGGTCCAAACACGATATCTAATCCAATCAAGACCGTGCGGAATCCGGTTTGATTGGTGATTCAAGAACAATCAAATAATGATAATACTAACAATCGAAACAATATGAAATAACAAACCGAGATTGAAGAATCCTTGATTAAAACCTTGGTTGCAATACACCGGATCGAAATTCTCTATGGAGAATTTTGATAATCACCTTGACCCCTTCCCACAATCAACAACACCAGCAACCTATTCTAAACAACAATAGGTTCTATTTATAGGAGATGATTAGCTTGTTTTCCAAGCTAATCTCCTATACCCTAAATAACTCAAATTCCCGTATTTGACAATTCAGGCCCAATAAACTCCACCTAAACTCATTCTAAATGAGCCCAAACATGTCTAAATTGGCCCAATGACCCAATATAACCATAACCCATCTAATTTTCACCTATTCTACGTATATCAATTCTCGGTGAGTGTTTTAGTTGAGATGGTAATTGAAGGGGAAAAGATATAAGCTTGGATTTGAGATTTGAAATTTGAATCGAGAGAGCAGATGCGTTAATTGGACTTTCTTTTGTTCAAGGAAGCTACCAGTGGCCCCGCCTCTCCAAAGTTTCTAAATCCAACCCCTGAACCACCTTGCATTTCATTGAGCATAAAAAGTTATAAACTATAAAAGCATCTTCAACCTTTTTGTAAAAAAAAATGAGTTCTATCATTTAAGAACGAACTTGCAAATCAGAATATACAAAGTAAGGATGAAACATGCTAATACACACCTCAATAAACTTTCTATGGATCAAAACATTACCTGAAACTGAGTAAATAAACTTTCTATGGATCAGAGACGGATTGCTCATATTGGATGCTTCAAAGCGGCTGCAAAGTGCATAAAGGCCAACTGGTCAATAAAAGGTGTTAAAGAGGTGAGTGAAAAAAAAGAATCATTTACATTCCCTGGCGTTGGTAGTGTCACAGCAGCAGAAGATGTGTGCTTGAAACATGGTGTGGTTGCTTCTAAATAAGATATAAAACATCACATATGCTAATTTCCATAATCCATTATTCCATCCTACCCAAAACCAAAATATTTTGCAAATATAAATCTTGTAGACAACCCATACAATCAAAACAAACGTTTATCCAAATCTTATCTCGACATCTTTTCATTTGAAACCATATTACTATAAAGGGGTATAGTATATCTTACACAAGCTCAAAATGCATTGCTATCATGACGTCTAATGGTTTGATTGTGATCATTTCAAACAGATATGCATCAGGTGGCATATCAACCTACCAAAAAAAACAAGGCAAATCATTCAAATCTCAGAAGCACACGAAGAAAGCTTCGCAACCTCGTGAACTGCAGAGTCCTTAGCTTCTACAATCATCCTACCTAAAGACAAATCATAAAAAAGATTAGTAGTAAAAAGATGATACATATGACACGGTTTTAAAGGCCATAAGTTCATCATAAGATGTGCAGAATCATATGTATAATATAGGTCAGAAATTTGCTTAGTATAAAGGGGTATCGTATATCTTACACAAGCTCGAAATTTGCTCACTCTTCATATGAATATCATTCGTCATATGTGAAAAGAACCAACCACTTGATCCCATTTCGTGATTTGACTTTTCAACATAAAAGGCTAAATACTAATGCACATATACATCCCCCATACAAAAAGTGTGCCTGAAGACTGCACCTCATGCCTTTTTCATGTAAGATCAGTATTTGAGTTCATAAAAGTACCTTTGTCACAAATACAAATAGGTTTGAGTAAAACCATATGTGATTAATGAACAGGTACATGTGGCCCTGTAACACATCAAACAAAACAATCAGAAACCAGATATTTAGTGAGATTTGTATCTCATTTTGTTAAGTCAGTATCCTTTTGGGATGGGATGGTCCTTGAGGTATAAAATGATTTTGTGTATGCAACAACTTTAAAAGATCAATACCATAAAACATGGTAACAAAGATGTACCTGTTCTGATTTACTCTTGTAAGCAGAGGGTTGAACTTTAGCTCCAAGGCTGAAATCAAAATTAAAATCAAAATAAAAACATAATTTCAAAAAATGTTACAAGAACACATGGAATCATCAACAACCCGATACATACATCACCTGGTTCCTTAACAACCCACCGTTGAGATCGAGCCAGGTTTATTCGGTAGATTATACAAGTGGTTCATACAGAAATTGAGAAAAAAGCAAGATTGAAATAAAATAAGCACATACAGTGATTAATGGGGGACCATCATCACAAAACCTCACCACCATCGCCCTCTCCCCCACCACCATCGCCCTTTCCCCACCATCTGTTCCGATTCCCCCAAAAATTGTCTAATAAGTTACCTTCTATCTCTTTCATGGTCACCATCTATCTATTTCATAGAGGACAATACAGATTTGTGGTTCTAGGGTTACGATTGTCTTCACCCAAAGAGCAAAAAAAAACTTGCAGATCTGTGAAGAAGAGAGACACAAGAGGTTAGATCAAAGAACAGATGTGTTTTGAGGGATGAGAGAGGGAGAGAGGCATAAAGAACTCTGGTTGAGATGTGTATGATTATTTGAATTTCAAAATTTCATATGTGTTAGGGTTGGAGACGGCGTGCAGAAGGTATATCGAGGTGGTAATTGGTGTTAGGGTATATCGAGGTGGTAATCGGCGTGCAGAAGGCTCTGGATATGGCCAATCAAGGAGGAGAGACGGCTGAAGAGGGATATCGAGGTGTTCAATTGTCGTTCCAAATAAAAAAGCTGTAGATTGCGTGATAATCGGGGTGCAGAAGGCTGGAGATGGCCAATCAAGAAAGCTCAGGCGAGTAATTCCAATTTTAACCTAACGCTTTCAGCCGAATCCTAATGCTTTTAGCCAAATTAAGATGATGCTTTAATTAAGATGCTTAAAACACTTGTACACAATGCAAAAACTCTTGTACGCGTCTTAAGGATTAAGCATTTTTCATGACGAAAATGCCCTTTAGGGCAATATGTATTATATATAGTAATAGATAAGTAAATATGCTACTTAAATTAATAATATTCCACTATCCACAGTTAAAATAAATTAATTATCTAATTAGGCTCAATTGGCTATAATCAAGATGAATTGAGGTTAAATTGGGTATAATCAACATAATTTGGGCATAATGATCCTCAATTGGATATAATTATCCTTAGTTGGGTATAATGAACCACAATTAGCAATAATCATCATAATTTGGGCATAATAATCCTCAATTGGGTATAATTATCATTAGTTGTGTATAATGAACCACAATTGGGCATAATCATCATAATTTGGGCATAATGATCCTCAATTGGGTATAATTATCCTTAGTTGGGTATAATGAACCACAATTGGGCATAATCATCATAATTTGGGGATAATGATCCTCAATTGGGTATAATGAGGCCCAATTAGGCATAATGAGCATAATTGGGCATAATCAACATAATTTGGGCATAATGATCCTCAATTGGGTATAATTATCCTTAGTTGGGTAAAATGAACCACAATTGGGCATAAACATCATAATGTGGGCATAATGATCATGAATTGGGTATAATGAGGCCCTATTGGGCATAATCAACATAATTTGGACAGAATAATCCTCAATTGGGTATAATTATCCTTAGTTGGGTATAATGAACCACAATTGGGCATAATCATCAAAATTTGGGCATAATGATCCTCAATTAGGTATAATTATCCTTAGTTGGGTATAATGAACCACAATTGGGCATAATCAACATAATTTGGGCATAATGATCCTCAATTGGGTATAATTATCCTTAGTTGGGTATAATAAAGCACAACTGGGCATAAACATCATAATTTGGGCATAATGATCCTCAATTGGGTATAAGAGGCCCAATTGGGTATAATGAGGCCCAATTGGGCATAATAATCGTAATTGGGCATAATCAACATAATTTGGGCATAATGATCCTCAATTGGGTATAATAAGGCCCAATTGGGTATAATGAGGCCCAATTGAGCATAATGAGCATATTCGGGCATAATCAACATAATTTGGGCATAATGATCCTCTATTGGGTATAATTATCCTTAGTTGGGTATAATGAACCACAACTAGGCATAATCATCATAATTTGGGCATAATGATCCTCAATTGGGTATAATGAGGCCTAATTGGGCATTATGAGCATAATTGGGCATAATCAACATAATTTAGGCATAATGATACTCAATTGGGTATAATTATCCTTAGTTAGGTATAATGAACCACAATTGGGCATAATCATCATAATTTGGGCATAATGATCCTCAATTGGGTAAAATGAAGCCTAATTGGGCATAATCAGCATAATTGGGCATAATCAACATAATTTGGGTATAATTATCCTTAGTTTGGTATAATGAACCACAACTGGACATAATGAGGCCTAATTGGGTATAATGAGGCCCAATTAGATATATTGATGCCCAATTGGGTAGAATGAGGCCCAATTAGGTATAATGAGGCCTAATTGGGTATAATGAGGTTTAATTGCACATAATGAGGCCCAATTAGGTATAATGAGGCCCAATTGGGCATATGATCCTCATTTGGGTATAATGAACCATAGTTGGGTATAATGAACCACAATTGGGCAAAATGACCCTAAATTGTGTATAAGGACCCTCAGTTTGGCATAATGAGGCTTAATTAGGTTAGTTTATATATTTTTTATTTCTAAATATAATACTTTAATTGGGTATAATAATATTTTATTGAATATATAAATTCAACATACGTGTATAAAATATAGTATTATGTTTTTTTTAGTATATTATTTTATTACGAGAAAATTATGAGTAAGTTTACAATTTTTTGTTACAAAATATATTAGTTTAATTAGGTATAATAATAGTTTATTAAATATATTAAATCGACATACTTTTAGAAAATATAGTATTGTTTTCCCAATTCTCGTTGTTTTTTAAATATATAAGTTTTTCCATCTTCATGAATTATCGGTCTGTTCCCATATTTACGAACGCAGTTTCCAAACATGTTTCAAATCACCATAAACTTGAATATCAGAATCGAAAATTTCATTATCCAATCTTCCTTCCGAAAATTTCAGTAGGGTTTCATCCATTTTCTAAACTATTCCCTCCGAAACCAATTATGAGTTTGGAATTTCGTTTTACCGCCGTGATGTTTCCAATCTCCGATTTACACGTTACCATGATAAACCAACTTTGTTCACCAAAACTATATTCACGAATTGGGGAATCACTGCAATCATCGGAAAAAAAATTATTCAGCCATCATCTTCTACAGAGGTACGTGATGATTTTTATATTTATTTTTCGAACATGGATGTAATTTGTTTATGATTTCACAATCCCCCTTAGTATCTGTTGTGTAATTTTAGATCATGGAACCTGAAAACGCAATGGAAAATAACGAATTACACACCATGCAAACCGATGAGGCATACAGTGATGATGACACATACGATTATGATACGGGAGAAGCCAATGAGGACCACAATGAAGCCAACACTTCTGATTCGAGTAACAGTGGCAGTGAAGGAAGTTCAGACAGAGAAACAATTACGGCGACTGGATTAGAATGTCTACATCCAAAAAAAATTAAAGCCAAGAGGGGCTTGACCAGACCGTCCAAGATTCAAAAAACGTGTACACAAATTCGGGTGGAAAAAAACGCAGAGTCAAGTTTGATGTCTATGGAAGGTTTAGTAGAAGGTATAAATCAGAGTTTATAAGTTTCCTAGGAGATATAGTCCGTGAGAATGTAGGTTTAAGTGTTTTTAACTGGAAACAAGTAACAAAGGAACTGAGAGACAAGCTATGGGCAGTGATAACGGTATAACTCTAGATTTTTGTTTGTACTTGCAACTAATTTTATTAATATTATACATTGCAATTTCATTCAAATTATAATATGTTGGTAATTATTATTTCAGCATTATTACGAGGTTAATGAAGGTAGGAGAAAGTATGTTATGAATCGCCTCAGGATGCTATTGCGCAGCTTTAAAAATAAGTTGTACGAAAAAGACATACTACCAAACCTTGGTACACCGAAGAAGTTGGCAAAAATCTCAAGACGGTATAGGACTATACTCCGTAACCAACAAGACTGGGACAATTTTGTCGCCTACACACAATCTGATCAATACAAGGTTTAAATCTTCCTTTTACCTCCATAATTGTAATTTATGCCATTTTAATATCTATTTGATTTAAGAAATTAATGTCGATCTTGCTTTATTGTAAGGCTGTTTCGGGGAAGTCGAAAACTACTCGTTCGATGTCCATCTATAACCACCGCTTAGGGCGGGGTGGTTATGCTAAGCTTGAACAAAAACTGGTTGGTGTTCAGCCTTCACACTACCTACATGTTTAGGACTAAAACATCAAATGTTGGGCTTTCTTACTAATATGATTTTTTCTGTGAATTATGACAAGATTGAAAGTAAAGTAATCGATGTAAACACAATGCCTTCCCGGTCACTGCTGTGGTACAAAGCACGTGAGAATAAAGCGGGCGAAATTAAAGATGAGACTGCTAAAGCAATAACAGCATAAATACTGAGTTGACTGCAACTTTATTTTTACTAACTCTATTACTGTGGTTAATATATACGAAATTGTATTAATGTCTATGACGTTTTTTTTTTGTATAGATGAAAACTGAAAAAAAGATCACTGATGGACAACTCAAACTTGATCCAGGCAATGATGTCATGACAGTGGTCTTAGGGAAGGAAAATGTGGGTTGTTGAGAGGTGTTGGAACGGGAGTCAATCCTAGTAAAATTTTCAATGTTCCAAGATAGCGAGGGTCCATGAAACAGCAGCTGAATGTGCTTCAGGCTCAACTAGAGAAGGAGAGGAAAGAAAAAGATGAAAGGATGAAGAACTAAACGCGTTGAAAGCAAGGATGGCAGAACAAGAAAAAAACATAGCTTTAATATTAGCCACCCTTCCACCTCAGGGGCAGGTAATGCAAACAAACATTTCTACAACGCATGTAAGTGAATCTGACTATAAGTGCATTTTAATTGGATATATAGATATCATTTAATAAACTTTACATCTACTTTACTTCTGATCAGGAAAATTCAATAACTCCTGCCAATAGGTCTCCAGCTCATTTAAGTCCATCGATTACAAATGTGCCTGTAACTCTATTGGGAGCTGATTCATAACCTGATATGATCAATCAGAAAGAATCAACAGAGATAAAAGTAACTCTAGTAAGTTAATTATTAAAATTTAAGTTCTTTTACATTAGATCAGTGATTTATAATCTGCTATGTGTTGCTTATGTAATATTATATATATGTAGGATGCTGCAAAGAAAACCAAAAAAAAGGCCTCATCGAATGCGACTACTAATAAATTCACACGGAAAGATTCGACGAGGGCTAGATCCATAGTAAGTAATTGTTTCAGATTTTATTTGTTTAATTTTGAACTCAGTAATTACTAATTTTTTGTGTTTGACTTGTGTAATTATATTTAGGAAGTATCAAAAACAAGGCAAAATAAGGGTGAAGCAAACAAAAAAGATGCTTTACATCCTGTTATGGTAACGACACCTTCAGCTGAAATCATGAAGGTATGTAATTTGCCGAATATGTGTGTTTTAGTTTTTCCTTTATTTATGTTAATATGACATAATCATTGCAGACTATCAAATGTAAACTAGCCTACCCAACCAAGAGACAAATTGTTATTTTAGGTACCGTTTACATGTCCGAAGAACGACAATACATTCAGGGAGTTCCACTCCAAGATGGCTGCTACAGGGTGTCGGTTGATGAAGTTAAAGTACCAGCATCGTTTTTACCATTTGAGGTAGATGATGTCAAAACAATGGAAAAAGCACTAAACAATTTTGTTCCTCGGCTAAAGAACCTTTGTCTTGATGAATCAAATTAGTTTCCTTTAATTACTTACCTTACATAGTACATTATATGATTGTTCTAACTAAATTAGTTATCATTTATTATTTGTTTTGATTTTTCTGTATGAATGTTGTTGATTCAGGATCCAGTTGTTACTACACCAGAAGAACAAAATGAAGATGAAACGTCCAGGCGCAAAAGATGAAAAGGAACTTTATAACGAGAGACGACATCGTGAAGATGAAGAAAGTTAAGAAGAATAAGGCCTAGGATGATTTAGATTAAGATGCATTATATGTTTTTTTAACACGAGAATTTATATTTGTGGAACAATTTCAAATTTTTTTAATAGTGTATGCTAATGTTATTATTTAACATTTTTGGTGTTATTTTATATGATTGTATTTTATGTGACTAAAAACTACACATTTGTCACTTTATATTAACTATTGTGTATTTAAAACACAGAATCAGTCACACCGAATAATAAAACTGTGACTATAACTCTTTTACCGTCATGTATGCATGTATCAAATGTGACTATATAGCAAATGTGAAAACTAATATTCAAAACTAATGTGACTAAAGCTATAACAAAAAAGTGACACTTACAACTAATTAATGTGACTATAACATGTTTCCAGACTCGTTTTCATTTGTTCAATGTCACTGTAAGGTATGAAATGGTCACTCTATATTAACAACTATGTTATTATTAACAACATATAGTCACAATTTACGTTATTAATTGTCTAAAATACATAAACAGTCACATAGAAACTAAAAGTGTGTTAGGGTGATGTATTTAAGTAACATATGTGACTAAATGGGCATTTAATAACAAAAGGTTAAAAATAATGTGATTAAAGGTTAGCAAAAAAATTACACACATACTTAATGTCATTATAGAACAATTCTAGTCATATTTATATTTCTCTTATGTGACTAAAAGGTATATAATGGTTACTTTATATTAACAACTAGGTCTTTAATTGTGACCATATACCAACCAATAGTCACTTTAAGAAATTTTGTGTGACTAAAAACTGTGAAATAGTCACACTTCAAACAATATCTACATCAACTTTCATGATATGGTCACACATAACAAAATTGTGTGTTTCTAAAACCTAAACAATAGTCACACCTAAATATTTGTTATGTGACTAATTGTTAACAAAATGTTACAGTGAACGCGAAAAAATGTGACCATTTGGGAACATTATGTCACTAAAGAGATGTAATGGTTACTTTATATTAACAACTAAGTGTTTTATTATGACCATTTTCCAACCAATTGTCACTTTAAGACATTTTTGTGTCACTATAAACTAAGAAATAGTGAAAACTTTTTAATCGGATACACAATAAATTACCCATTAAGTTTTTAACCATTAAATATCCAAGGTTTCAGTAAACATCCTTCTGGATAATGACATGCTTTAACGTGTTGTACCGTATAAATCGCTAAGCACAAGTCACATCAGTTACTGAACGGTTACGTTAAAACCTCTCTCCTCCATGTCACCGATGAAAAAGGTTAAAAGCCCTAACTTTCTGTCATTTACTCACTTCTTACAAAACCCACACCCAAATTCTCTCCCAATTTCTCCACAAGTTCCCACAAACCGTCAATCTTTCTCTCAAAATTCAACAATCAATGGCTCCCAAAGCAAGCACCAGTGGCAAGAAACCTGCCAGTGATTCAAAGTTCCCAGTGGAACACAACCTGGTAGCGTATCTTGAAGTGCCTAGAAAAACCGACATCTACACAAGCATGATAGAGTTCCTGAAGAATTCCCATCTTCAACACGCGCTGACAGTTGAAGCGGTGATCTTTGAAGAAATAATGGAGGAATTTTGGTCGAATGCTAAGGTAGTCGAAGATAGCGACGGTGGTGAAACAATTGTGTCAACGGTTCATGGCACAACAGTGGAAATCGATGAAGCAAAATTTATAAAAGTGTTAAGGTTAAGGGATAAAAATGGTTATATTTATGTGGATTCAAAGAAGTACCTACCACTGTTTAGAGCAATTGGGTATGGCGGTTCAACCACAAGCAAGACCATCAAAAAGGGGCAACTGCCGTACAAATGAAGGTTCCTTGCCCACATGATTTTGGTATGTCTCACTCCCAAGAAAGGAGGCTTTGATGAACTCACCGCTAAACAGGCTTCGGCATTTTACGCGGTTGTAAAGGGGGAAAAGTTTAATTTCTCAAAGCTTATTTTTCATGCCCTAAAACTGAATGCCACACCATTATATGTTTACCTATATCCCAGGTTTTTGATTTGCATTCTCAGGGAAGAATATCCCCAAATTATTTTGGGAGGTTTGATTTTGCATCCAAA
>JBCNJP010008843.1:0-36008 GCA_039602395.1 Deinandra increscens subsp. villosa
ACACCTCGATGTTTTCGCCATCGGTCGGGGTGTTACAGAATTAATATCAGAGCCTTGCTTATAGGGAATTAGGTTATTAGAAAACAATAATCTAGACTATAACCTTAGGGGCCAAAAAATAATAATGATAGTAATAAACTCTATCCTTATTTTAGGTATTTAAATTCTCTCATTGCACATTTTATTGTGAATCTCTCTCTTGGCATATGCAAATCATCCTTGTCGGTGAAATTCTTGGACCCTATATTAGGGTTTCATCTTGGAAATTCATGTTCTCATCCTTAAGCACTCTCGTCAAAATTACGGGTTCGTGTTACGGTTCTCGGCACGGTGTGTAATATGGAAGAGTGGTTATCTCTTCGGAAGGTCCTGGCTAAGGAAAGATATTGTATTTAAGTAGTCCAAATGACTCACCTCTCTTTCCTAGGGGTCCTTTCGGGGATATGACGATTATAAGCTAAAACATGCAGTTCTAGTAGAATCGTTAAACGGGCTCGGGATTTTGATTAGTCAATGACATTATTCTAATGTTTAATCATTAATAATCTCATTCTATTTGGATATCTAACTCGAATATTTTGCATCCTGAAGATGGATTCCACCGAATTGGCCACTATCATCTCCCAGCAAATGGCTACCCTCCTTCCCGACATGGTCAACCACTATAAATCATCCCACAACGTTCCCTAAGAGATTCCGCACCTAAAACATAAAAAAATCATCCATTTTTCGTCCATGTCTCGCGTCACTTAGCTCGTCGCCGCCGCCATCTCCGGCGACCTCCATAAACCTGTTTTCCGGCTCTCCATCAAGGTAATTATTACACCACTAGACTCGGATTTTTGTTAGGAGCAAAAGCCCTAAGTCAATTTTAGGTTTCAGTCACGTTTGATGGTTCGAATATGTGATTAACGGTCTAGGGTTCCGGTGAAGGTATTGTGAGGAAGATGATGACAGAGGCTTACATGTTAAAAGGATTCTGTTTGGGATAGGAACCAGCGAGCCCGATAGCCCGAATGGTCCATACCATGGTTTCTTGGTGAGAGGTCGCGGGTTCTATAACCTCCCTTGGCGGTTTTGTTACTTCCTTTAAATTTCTTATTTTTCTTTTATAGATTAAACCAGTAAAGTCCAAGTATTTTCCAGAAAATTCTAAAAATAAATTTCGTACACCCTTATACTTTTAACTCTATTTTCTTGTCTTAAAATTTATAAAAAAAAATTGTTACTAATATTTTTAGAACAAAAAAAAAACTTAAGAAAGATATATATATATATATAGGGTTAGGTTCAAATGAGAACTTTTTCTTTTGAGAACTTTTGAGAACCAATTTGGGCCACTAATCTTCAAGGGGGGAGCATTCAAATTCATGGGGGGTTTTCCATATATATAAACAAGTGGCTAAGATTAGTTCTTTTTAGTTCTCAAACACAATTAGTTCTCAAATGATCCTCTCCCTATATATATATATATATATATATATATATATATATATACTAGTTTTTGATACCCGTGCGACGCACGGGTGGAATTTTAAAAAAATAAATCAAAACTTAAAATATTATAATAAATTTAATTTAATAATTGAAATTGAAGAAAAAAACTAACATTTGACAATATAAAAAAGTTACAAACTTGAAAATACAGACCTATAAACATAATTTGTTGCTTTGTTTGGGGAATCAATGTACCCAATTTATCATGAGGAATCAAATTACACCCCCAAATAACCACTAACGGAGTTTATACCGTTAAGGGGTGCGAGCAAACCAGGACCACAACCATTAGTTACAAATACTAAACGAATCAGAGTAAAGTCCAATGTTCATAAATAAAACAGTTTAACATACGCAGCGGAATTAAAACATCAGTATCTTAGCACTAGCCACGTGCTTTACAAATCATGGTTTCAATTTCAAATTCCCAATTTAGTTTAATAAAATAAATATCTTCACGAGCCATGCCAACCTCCAGTGGATACTCTTCAACGATCTGCAAAAGTGAAAAACCACACAAGTGTCAACCTAACGGCTGGTGAGTTCACGGTGGGCATGACATGCATTCTCCCGGTCTCATAATCGTATTCATCAACATATAAATAGGTAGTAGTTTGCAAAACATTGCCAAGTGTTGAATTATCGAATATGCACTAGTTAAGTAAAAAGTTAAAGCGGTCAACCGATATCGCGGGTAGCTAATCCGGTTTCCATGCACTAAGGAAGTTCGTACCAAAGCTGACGTAACAGAGTTCGGCATTTGCCGATGGTTTGTGCCTCCAGTTGTGTTCCTCATGGGACCCACAACTAAAATAGGCTGATATTGCACTCCGTTCGGCCTCCAACCGGTTGGCTACACATTTGTGTACCGCGGAGCAGGGTTTGTCAAACCCCAGTAGATCTACCCAACATCCCCTCGCTTCACAGATTAATGGTACTAAATTGTTGAGGACTTTTAAGTTTTAAGGCATCCTTAGAAATCATGTGATATTATTTGGTTTAGACTTTAACCTACACTAGCCATATTAAAAGTTGTTTATTCTGGATTTCATTTGAAATCCTAAAAATAGTTCAAGTGTCAAAACGGTTATTCCGGATTTCATTTGAAATCCCAAGGATGGACAGTTGCAAGCGCTTCCCATAAAGCACTCCAGCTTCCATAACAGATATCCCATTCGGCGATATCTCAAAGTGTCAGCGTTGTTTTCCGTTAAGTAATTCGTTGTGACCCAAACGGGTTCACAATTAAGGGGTTAGTGAAACTCACCTTAGGTTGCTCAGCTACACTTCAATAATCCAAATTATGATTTGCTAACGAAGACCTAATAATCACATTAAGGTCTTAAGTATTAGGTTGTGTCTTAACTTAACGCCACTATGGCCCATAACATAGCACGTTGGAACTAAGACACGACATACCGACACACGACACCAATGGTTGATCATAGCAGGGGTTCACATAATACAGAAATCAAACATATTTCATCATTGCATAATCATGTAAATCATAGCATAGCATTCACACAAGTTGCACAAGTTTAAGTTTGGTCAGATCACAATTTCGCTAGCATAGTGTCGCTAGACAGTTTCGCTAGGTGCACGGGCAGTACTTTCGCTAGGCAATACCCGATGACACAGTTTCGCTAGGCTAGTTTCGCCCGAAACTGCTGACGCAGTTTCGCTAGCCTAGTTTCGCATGAAACTGGTTTGAACTTTCGTTCAGGTTGGTTCGCTCGATAGTTTCGTTCGAGCTGGTCTACTTGGTTTACCCGGCGACACTACAGTTTCGCTCCATAGTGTCGCTGGTTGAAGATATGCATAATTTCGCTGGACAGTTTCGCCCAGAGAACATGACAGTTTCGCTAGTCGCGAAAAACTTACGGATCAGCCTAAAAATCAATCTAACAGCTTCCATATTACATGTAATTCATTATCTAGCATGCCTAGACATTTACCAACATCAAACAACAAGATTTAACACCTTAAACATGGGTTTTCACATCCAAATCACCAAAATCACATTTTTGACCTAAAATGACCTAAATAGCACAAATCTCTATCATGGTTGGATTTCATACGTAAAGTTGCAAACTTTATAACAGATCTAACATCCCTAAGCAACATACTAGCAGATCAAGCAGTTTCATGAAAGTTTAAGCATGCTTTTTAAGAAAACTCAAAGAAAAGGCATAAAGAGAGGTTTTGGGACTCACGATTCGATCAAGGAATCGAATGGATGTTGTCTTGAGGCTGAGACCTTGATGTTTTGTTGTGTTTCTCGACTGACCAGAATTCCAGGAGTGTGTGTGTGTGTTTTGGAGAGAATGGTGCAAAAATGAGGCAACTAGGGCTTTATGTTATTATATATCAGGGCCTAGTTTCGCTGGCAGTTTCGCTGGCCAAGCGAAACTGGCTCTGAACTCATGCAGGTCAATCAGTTTAGCTAGCTACCGGGCGAATCTGTAGTTTCGCTCGGTAGTTTCGCTGGCTACCAAAATAAGGCAATTTTCACATAATCAAGTGTTTACAATTTGTCATGCTATTAACGATAATCATGCTTTCAAATCACATTGCACAAAATGACAATAATTAGTGAACACATAACACATATGGACGGGTTCGGTGATCAACCAAAGGTCGTGGACGTATTCGGCCTAGTTAAGCATTAGTTACTAAGTTAACACTTATAACGTAACTAACGGAATTGTCTAACGGAAGTAAACCTTGAAATTCTCGGATGTCACATCATCCCCTTGTAATTGGAATTTTCGTCCCGAAAATTATTCTTGCGTCGTAGCGTTTGCAGTCTCGGCTGTCGTCGCTGGGGAAAGAAAGCAAAAGTTTTAGGGTCGCCACATCCTCCTCCTGTTAAAGGAATTTTGGTCCCCAAAATTAAATCATACCTTGAGTTTCCGTGGACGTTTGCTCAAACAAGTGAGGATATTTCTTCTTCATCTGATCCTCACGTTCCCAAGTATATTCTGGTCCACGTCTTGAGTTCCATCGAACCTTGACGATCGGAATCTTGCTACGTTTGAGGGTTTTCTCCTCGCGTCCCATGATTTCTACCGGTTGCTCGATAAATCTCAGATGTTCGTCGATTTCCAATTCCTCCAAAGGGATTATTTCAGTGTTGTCAGCCAGACATTTCTTCAAGTTAGAGACGTGAAACACGTTATGAACTCCATCGAGTTCGGCGGGGAGTTGTAAACGGTAGGCCACCGGGCCTACTTCCCCAATGATTTCAAACGGTCCGATGTAGCGAGGATTCAGCTTCCAACGCTTTCCGAAGCGTATCACACCTTTCCAGCGAGATACCTTCAATAGCACCTTGTCGCCTACTTCGAACTTCAAAGGCTTACGGCGTTTGTCGGCATAACTCTTTTGTCTGTCTCGTGCTGCGGCTATCCGTTTTCTGATTTGAATAATTCGCTCCGTAGTATCATGAATGAGTTCTGGTCCGGTGAGTCCCTTCTCACCCGTTTCGGCCCAACACACGGGCGATCTACATTTTCTGCCATAAAGAGCTTCAAAAGGTGCAGCACCGATACTTGAATGATAACTGTTGTTGTAGGAGAACTCCACCAACGAAAGGTGAGCCTCCCAGTCTTTACCGAAGTCGAGAACGCAAGCTCGGAGCATGTCTTCTAAAGTCTGAATAGTCCTTTCCGTCTGACCATCGGTCTGCGGGTGATAAGCTGTACTCATATCCAGTCTGGTTCCCTGTGCTCCTTGCATAGATTGCCATAATCGGGAAGTAAATCGAGGATCTCGGTCGAAGATAATAGTCTTAGGCACTCCATGACGTGCCACAATTCGGTCAATGTACAGCTTTGTCAACTTATCCATATTGTCGTTTTCCTTCATCGGGATAAAATGTGCAGATTTGGTTAATCGATCAATGATAACCCAAATCGCATCTGGTCGATTCGATCGATGAGGTAATCCTGTTACAAAATCCATGGAGATATCCTCCCATTTCCATTCTGGGATCTTTGGTTGCTGTAATAGCCCAGAAGGCTTTTGGTACTCGATCTTAACCCTTGAGCATGTTAAACACTTAGCCACATATCGCGCGATGTCGGCTTTCATATTCGGCCACCAATACAAACCCTTTAAATCTTGGTACATTTTATCCGATCCAGGGTGCACCGAATACCTTGATTTGTGAGCCTCGTCCATCACGAGCTCACGAAGATTTCCAAGTAAGGGAACCCAAATTCTATCATTATAATACCTGAGTCCGTCGGACTTAATTTCAGAGTTACCATCTACCCCTCGCAGTGCTTCAGCTGCGAAGTTTTCTTCTTTCAAAGCTTCTCGTTGGGCATCGCGGATCCGATCCGGCAATCCTATGTGAATGGTAAGTTGCTGCGCTCGTACTCGTCGAGGCTTTTCGTAATCCTTTCGGCTTAGTGCATCAGCCACAACATTGGCTTTTCCCGGGTGATACTTAATTGCTAAGTCATAATCATTTAGTAGCTCGACCCACCGTCGTTGTCGCATGTTGAGATCCTTCTGATTAAAGATGTGCTGTAAGCTTTTGTGGTCAGTAAATATTGTGCACTTTGTTCCGTAGAGGTAATGTCTCCAAATCTTGAGTGCATGAACAACGGCTCCTAATTCCAAATCATGCGTTGTATAATTCTTCTCAGTATCCTTCAGTTGCCAGGACCCGTAGGCAATTACTTTGTCCCGTTGCATCAACACGCAGCCGAGTCCTTGAATGGATGCATCACAGTAAACTACAAAGTCGTCAATTCCATCGGGTAACGCGAGAATTGGAGCTGAACATAACATATCTTTGAGAGTTTGAAACGCGTGCTCTTCTTTTTCACCCCATCTATATTGCACTCCCTTGTGCGTTAATGCTGTTAAGGGTTGAGCCAATTGCGAGAAACCCTTAATGAATCTTCGGTAATATCCGGCAAGTCCCAAAAATTGTCGGATTTCGGTCGGCGCTCTAGGAGTAGACCAATTCTTGATAGCTTCCACTTTAGCTGGGTCGACATGAATTCCTTCCTGATTAACAATGTGTCCAAGAAACTGGACTTCGCGAATCCAAAAATCGCACTTCGAAAACTTAGCATAAAGCTGTTCCTTACGGAGTAATTCCAAAATCAGTCGTAGATGTCTCTCGTGTTCTTCCTTTGTCTTGGAGTAAATCAAAATATCGTCAATGAAGACTATCACAAACTGATCGAGGTACGGCTTGCACACTCGATTCATCAAATCCATAAATACCGCAGGTGCATTAGTTAGCCCAAACGGCATAACTAGAAACTCGTAATGTCCATACCGAATTCTGAAAGCAGTCTTGGGGACATCCTCATCTCGAACACGAAGTTGGTGGTATCCAGACCGTAGATCAATCTTTGAAAAGTAGCTCGAACCTTGTAGTTGGTCGAAGAGATCGTCGATTCGAGGAAGTGGATACCGATTCTTGATCGTAACCTTGTTAAGCTCTCTATAGTCGATACACATGCGGAACGTTCCATCTTTCTTCTTAACAAACAATACCGGTGCTCCCCATGGAGATGAACTTGGACGAATAAACCCTTTGTCGAGTAGCTCTTGAAGTTGTGCGGAGAGTTCGTTGAGTTCGCTTACCGCCAAACGGTAAGGTGCGCGTGCAATCGGAGCGGCTCCAGGAGTTAAGTCGATCCCAAACTCCACTTGACGAAATGGAGGCAAACCAGGCAGATCTTCAGGAAATACATCTTGGAAGTCGCGAACTATCGGGTAGTCGTCGATCCTACGCTCGGGAAGTGTCGAATCGGTGACGTTGGCAAGAATCGCGAAGTGACCTTTACGAAGGCACTTTTGAGCTTTGAGAAACGAGATAATACCAGTGACTGCTCCACCTTTTTCACCTTGAACCGTTAACACTTCACCTTCTTCGAGTGGAATACGAACCACTTTTTCTTTACATAAGATTTCAGCTCGGTTTTCAGATAACCAATCCATTCCTACTATAACGTCAAAACTACCAATCGGGAAAGGCATAAGATCGATTCCTAATGTATGGCCAGCTAGTTCTAACTTACAGTCCTTAACTATCTGCGTCGTATCATGAAGTTTACCATTCGCTAGTTCTACCACATACGTAGCATCTAAGGCAATTGCTTTAGCCTTAATTAGTCTAGCAAACTTAGTGGATATAAAGCTTCTTTCAGCACCAGAATCAAACAATACAGTAGCAAAGAAACCATTTAATATAAATTTACCGTTTATCACGTTGGCGTCGTTGCGAGCTTCTCCTTGACCCATGACAAAAGCTCTTCCTCTGCCATTCTCACCATTTCCATTTCCGTTGTCGTTTCCTCCGCCATTTCCATTACCACCATTGTTCCCCTGATTACCATTCCCTTGTCTTCTCAACTGCGGGCACTCTTTCCTCATGTGGCCTTGAGCACCACATTCATAACAGCCACGGGCTCCACCATTGTTGTTATTCTCATTGTTTCCTTGCCTGATGCGGTTGTTTCCATTTCCCCTATTGTTGTTATTTCCCCCTGGGTTCTGACCGTTATTGTTCAACCTTTGCAAGTTGGTCCAGCAGTTGTTGGCCGCATGACCCAATTTTCCACATCTTCCACACTCCAGACCCTTGCTACACATACCCCTGTGGTGTTTCTCACACTTGTTACAAAACGGAGCTTTACATTTGTAGTTTCCATTCCCGCTTTGGCGATTGTTACTCCCACTGTTGCTGCCATAATTGAAATTAGGCCTTGTGTTGTCAGGTCGCTTGTTCTGATATTGGGAGTTTGAGGATCTCCCAGATTGATTCACAGACATTGTTGGAGCTTCTTCTTCAGCCTTTCTTTTGCCACTCAAGGCAGTCTTCTCAGAGATTCTGGCAGGAAGTGTACCTCTTTCAACCTCCTGATCAGTTAACTTGTGAGCCAGACGGATGGCTTGTTGCACAGTTGCTGGCAGTCACCAAACTCTTGATTTGGGGTACTAGACCCTCCAGATAACGCTCAGTGCGTTTGAATTCAGCATCAACCATGGACGGACACAGTACCGCGTACTCGTGGTAACGCGCAGTGTACTCTTCGACTTCAGACCCAGACATTTTAGAGTTCAGAAACCCTCCTTCTAGCTTCTTGACTTGATCCCGAGGGCAATACTCCTCCATGATCAGTTCCTTAAAGGCTTCCCATTCCATGTCGTTAGCCGGATTTACCCCGACCATTTGAATTTCGGCGTTCCACCAGGATAGAGCTGCTCCCTCGAAAGTACCAGTCGCGAATTTTACCTTGTTCTCAGCAGGGCAGTTACACATGGAGAAGACCTTCTCAGACTTCTCAATCCACCTGAGGAGTCCTACCGCTCCTTCTTCGCCGGAAAACGTCATCGGCTTGCAGTCCATGAAAGTCTTAAAGGTACAGTGATGGATGTTTCCTGATGCAATTAATAGTTCGGGTTTCAAATTTAAACAGGTCAAAATATATATCGCCTTGTGCCTTATCCGGCATAATAATTACCATGCGCGGCAATTGTAGCTTGCACGGCTGCCACGGCGGCTTGCACATGCTCGTTGATCATTGCTTGTAATTGTGCAGGCGTCAAGTTAATGTTATTCCTTCCCGCTCTTCCAGACATTTTCTGGATTGTGAAAGTATACAGTGTTCAGTAACAATTATAATCTATACATATCCCATAATATGTATATTAGCAATTCCCCGTTATCCCTCTATTAGTCTAGAAAAATTTTCGTGCATAATCGAGGCGTCGTCGGAGAACGTTGTAAGTACCATCGTCGGAAGTCGGCCTTCCCATAAAAGTCATCGTAGCAGAGATCAGGACGTAGCGTGTGGCATCGTTTCGTTGTCGCTTTCCCCCGGAATTGTGCGCGTAATAGCGTTCGCATTTCGTATCCGTGTGTGAAATCATCCTAAGGTTTTCCGTTAGACTACCTAGACACGGTCTCCATATATATTTACATATATATCTACATATGGAGTATTTACTTACACAGCAGAGCGAGTATCCCAGGTTGGCACGTAAAAATTTTGTTTTGGGAATTTTGTTTGTTCGTTTGTAACTAAGGTTTCAAGTTGCAGTTTCCAAATTGTTTTCAAAAATGATTCCAGTTCTCTGCAACTTATGGCTCTGATACCAATCTGTCACACCCCCAAATAACCACTAACGGAGTTTATACCGTTAAGGGGTGCGAGCAAACCAGGACCACAACCATTAGTTACAAATACTAAACGAATCAGAGTAAAGTCCAATGTTCATAAATAAAACAGTTTAACATACGCAGCGGAATTAAAACATCAGTATCTTAGCACTAGCCACGTGCTTTACAAATCATGGTTTCAATTTCAAATTCCCAATTTAGTTTAATAAAATAAATATCTTCACGAGCCATGCCAACCTCCAGTGGATACTCTTCAACGATCTGCAAAAGTGAAAAACCACACAAGTGTCAACCTAACGGCTGGTGAGTTCACGGTGGGCATGACATGCATTCTCCCGGTCTCATAATCGTATTCATCAACATATAAATAGGTAGTAGTTTGCAAAACATTGCCAAGTGTTGAATTATCGAATATGCACTAGTTAAGTAAAAAGTTAAAGCGGTCAACCGATATCGCGGGTAGCTAATCCGGTTTCCATGCACTAAGGAAGTTCGTACCAAAGCTGACGTAACAGAGTTCGGCATTTGCCGATGGTTTGTGCCTCCAGTTGTGTTCCTCATGGGACCCACAACTAAAATAGGCTGATATTGCACTCCGTTCGGCCTCCAACCGGTTGGCTACACATTTGTGTACCGCGGAGCAGGGTTTGTCAAACCCCAGTAGATCTACCCAACATCCCCTCGCTTCACAGATTAATGGTACTAAATTGTTGAGGACTTTTAAGTTTTAAGGCATCCTTAGAAATCATGTGATATCATTTGGTTTAGACTTTAACCTACACTAGCCATATTAAAAGTTGTTTTTTCTGGATTTCATTTGAAATCCTAAAAATAGTTCAAGTGTCAAAACGGTTATTCCGGATTTCATTTGAAATCCCAAGGATGGACAGTTGCAAGCGCTTCCCATAAAGCACTCCAGCTTCCATAACAGATATCCCATTCGGCGATATCTCAAAGTGTCAGCGTTGTTTTCCGTTAAGTAATTCGTTGTGACCCAAACGGGTTCACAATTAAGGGGTTAGTGAAACTCACCTTAGGTTGCTCAGCTACACTTCAATAATCCAAATTATGATTTGCTAACGAAGACCTAATAATCACATTAAGGTCTTAAGTATTAGGTTGTGTCTTAACTTAACGCCACTATGGCCCATAACATAGCACGTTGGAACTAAGACACGACATACCGACACACGACACCAATGGTTGATCATAGCAGGGGTTCACATAATACAGAAATCAAACATATTTCATCATTGCATAATCATGTAAATCATAGCATAGCATTCACACAAGTTGCACAAGTTTAAGTTTGGTCAGATCACAATTTCGCTAGCATAGTGTCGCTAGACAATTTCGCTAGGTGCACGGGCAGTACTTTCGCTAGGCAATACCCGATGACACAGTTTCGCTAGGCTAGTTTCGCCCGAAACTGCTGACGCAGTTTCGCTAGCCTAGTTTCGCATGAAACTGGTTTGAACTTTCGTTCAGGTTGGTTCGCTCGATAGTTTCGTTCGAGCTGGTCGACTTGGTTTACCCGGCGACACTACAGTTTCGCTCCATAGTGTCGCTGGTTGAAGATATGCATAATTTCGCTGGACAGTTTCGCCCAGAGAACATGACAGTTTCGCTAGTCGCGAAAAACTTACGGATCAGCCTAAAAATCAATCTAACAGCTTCCATATTACATGTAATTCATTATCTAGCATGCCTAGACATTTACCAACATCAAACAACAAGATTTAACATCTTAAACATGGGTTTTCACATCCAAATCACCAAAAACACATTTTTGACCTAAAATGACCTAAATAGCACAAATCTCTATCATGGTTGGATTTCATACGTAAAGTTGCAAACTTTATAACAGATCTAACATCCCTAAGCAACATACTAGCAGATCAAGCAGTTTCATGAAAGTTTAAGCATGCTTTTTAAGAAAACTCAAAGAAAAGGCATAAAGAGAGGTTTTGGGACTCACGATTCGATCAAGGAATCGAATGGATGTTGTCTTGAGGCTGAGACCTTGATGTTTTGTTGTGTTTCTCGACTGACCAGAATTCCAGGAGTGTGTGTGTGTGTTTTGGAGAGAATGGTGCAAAAATGAGGCAACTAGGGCTTTATGTTATTATATATCAGGGCCTAGTTTCGCTGGCAGTTTCGCTGCCCAAGCGAAACTGGCTCTGAACTCATGCAGGTCAATCAGTTTAGCTAGCTACCGGGCGAATCTGTAGTTTCGCTCGGTAGTTTCGCTGGCTACCAAAATAAGGCAATTTTCACATAATCAAGTGTTTACAATTTGTCATGCTATTAACGATAATCATGCTTTCAAATCACATTGCACAAAATGACAATAATTAGTGAACACATAACACATATGGACGAGTTCGGTGATCAACCAAAGGTCGTGGACGTATTCGGCCTAGTTAAGCATTAGTTACTAAGTTAACACTTATAACGTAACTAACGGAATTGTCTAACGGAAGTAAACCTTGAAATTCTCGGATGTCACAAATTTTCATACAACCAAATGAAAAAGTTAAACATGAAAACGGTACCATAAAGTTTTAAGCACACCTTCTCGCATTCAGCTTTCAACTTAGGATCAATATTCAGGCCCATCTGGCGGTTATACGCAGCAATCATTTGTCTTGTGCGTGCCTGTTTTGCATCCTTCGATTATGTTGTTTTTAGCACCTCTCTGGGTCGAATAGTTTTTCAGCGACCATACTGCATTATATGTAATAAACCATTATGATTTGTACAATAACTGAATCAAAAACTGGCTAGTAGCTTTTTGATGGTTGGCAACTTATGGTTAAAGTAAAATATTTTCTGCACATAATATTAGAAGTTAACTTTGAAACATATCCCCTAGGGGTATGGTTAGAAAAAACCTTATTTTAGTGAGTTATTTTAAAGCAACCATGTAACAAATACATGATGTCAATAGTTAATAACATAGGCTTGTAATCTGTACACTTCGTTTTCAACTAATTCTAAAAGGTAAGTAGATAGGTGTCTAACATATGAAGATAAATCATATAACTTTATTTAACAATATATGAAGAACATCTTACTATTTCTGAAAAGTTATTCGATCTAGGGAAAGCTCCTCATGTGGAGACTTTGAGCTTATACAGTTGTAAATCATCTTCGGTACTCGCATTCAAACCTGAAGCGTTTTCATTTCCAAATCTAACCTCGATTAGTAATCTGATTTCTTTAATGCGGAGGAGGGAGTAAAAGAAATAACAAAGCATCCAAAATCAAAGTAGTCGATTGATTTCGCCTATAATGAAACAATTATACAACAATAGAGACTTTCATCACACAACTTGTCAAAATTAGTTTATTTTGTACAAAATTAGAGAAAGGGGAAGAAACATACCTCTACATAATTAGTTTATTTTAGCAAGCAGTGAACTTTAAAAGCTAAAAACATACATTCAGCAAATCAGTTTACCAAGCAATGCAACACCTGTAGTCAACAACATGCCTCATCTAACAAAAACTGAAAAACATGAAAACTTACTACACAAACTGGATTGGACGGAGAAAACAATTCTTACTATAGCCTTCTCAATTTCCAAATGGAAAATAAAACAGAAACATATTTTATGGCTTTCGTACCGTCATCGTTTATGGCTTTCAAAGAAATCGGAGACTTCATCAATTGTGGAAATTTGATTTAGTTCAGATCTTCAAAGAGGAAGATTAACACATTCATTAGTGGATATTTTCCTCCTCAATCGAATGTGTGAAAAACGGAATAGGAGCGGTGGACGTCGATGGAGAGGGAAGAGAAGAGGCTGCAATAGAGAGAATAAAATGGAAACAGATACTTTTAGGGGAAAATTGGAAACATATACGTTTAGGGGAAAATGAAAAGCGTGTAAGAATTCACGTACCGTCACAACCAGGGCCTCCATCACCATCATCGTTTATGGCTTTTATAAGCATCATAGACTTCATCGGTTTTGGGAATCTGGATTCCATGGATTCAGTTTCGATCATCAAAGATAAACATTAATATACTTAATAAAATGTGGAAATCTAGATAGCGTACATGTTGCTCGTTGTTCGTTTGATCGATTTCAGAGGAGACTACTGAAAGCATTAATGATCATGGCTGCGAATGAAACATCTAAAAACCCTAGATATGGAATGAGCGATTTCAGAAAATGAAGGCTATTGAAGCAAACTGTCACACCCCCAAATAACCACTAACGGAGTTTATACCGTTAAGGGGTGCGAGCAAACCAGGACCACAACCATTAGTTACAAATACTAAACGAATCAGAGTAAAGTCCAAATGTTCATAATAAAAACAGTTTAAAGTACGCAGCGGAAAATAAACATAAGTATCTTAGCACTAACCACGTGCTTAAATTACAAAACGTGAACTGTTATAAAATTCCAAGTTTGAGTTAAAATAAGAAATCTTCAAGTGCCATGCCAACCTCCAGCGGATACTCCTTAGCAATCTGCAAAAGTTTAAACCACGCAAGTGTCAACCTAACGGTTGGTGAGTTCACGGTGGGCATGACATGCATTGGCCCGGTCTCATCATCGTATTCATCAACATGTAATAAGTATTAGTTTTATAAACATTGCCAAGTGATGTATTACCTAATATGCACTAGTTAAGTAAAGTTAAAGCGGTCAACCGATATCGTGGGTAGCTAATCCGTTGTTCCATGCACTAAGGAAGTTTGTACCAAAGCTGATCAATATGGTAGAGGCCGTGCCATTCTGTTCTGCGGACCTACGTCATCGCGGTTTTGCCTCCCCCGTGTCCTCCCGGGATCACGGTCAAATAGGCTGATATTGTACCTCCGTGCACTCCCCGTGCCACGGGGCGGAGTTTGTCAAACTCCAATAGATCTACCCAACATCCCCTCGCTTTACAATTAATGGTACAATTAAGTTGAGGACTTTTAAGTTTCAAGGCATCCTTAGAAATCATGTGATATCATGTGGTTTAGACTTTAACCTACACTAGTCATATTAAAACGGCTTACTTAGGGGTTCTTATGAATCCCGAAAACATTTTTCAGTTTCGTTTTAAAATTAGTTGTTTAAGCATTTCACAAGTGCTTCCCATAAAACACTTCAAGTTCATCAAGTGGGTGCCAAGCACTCCTGAATTCAAGTTCATCAAGTGGGTGCCAAGCACTCCCGAATTCAAGTTCATCAGAGAGGTGCATAGCTCTCATAAGGTTGTCAGCATCGTTCCTCATTAAGTTATTCATTGTGTCCCAAACGGGCTCACAGTAAACGGGTTAGTGACACTCACCTTGGGTTGCACTGCTACACTTGCTATATAATCCAAGTATTGTTTGCTTATCGAAAACCTATGAACACGTTTAGGTCTTAAGTATTAGTTTTGGTGTCCAATCTTTACTTAACGTCACTATGGCCCATAACATAGCACGTTGAAACTATGACTCGACGTAACGACACACGACACCGATGGTTGATCATAAACAAGGGTTCATATACATCAGAAATCAAAGCATGTATCATCATAGCATAATCACGTAAGTCATGGCATAACATTCAAGCAAATTGCACAAGTTTGGATTCTGGTCTCAGTTTCGCTAGCAGTTTCGCTAGACAGTTTCGCTGTGTGCACGGGCAGCACTTTCGCTAGGCAATACCCGATGACACAGTTTCGCTAGGCTAGTTTCGCTCGAAACTGTTGGCACAGTTTCGCTAGCCTAGTTTCGCCCGAAACTGGTTTGAACTTTCGTTCAGGGAATTTCGCTCGGTAGATTCGCTCGAGCTGGTCTGCTTGGTTTACCCGGCGACACTACAGTTTCGCTCCATAGTGTCGCTGGTTGAAGATATGCATAATTTCGCTGGACAGTTTCGCCCAGAGAACATGACAGTTTCGCTGGTCGCGAAAAACACATAAATCAGCCTAAAAATCAATCTAACAGCTTCCATATTACATGTAATTCATTATCTAGCATACATAACCATTTACCAACATAAATCAGTAAGCTTTAACACCTTTAACATGCATTTTCATCATCAAATCACCAAAATACATTCAAAACCCTAAAATGACCTAAATAGCATAAATCTTTATCATGGATCAGTTTCACACGTAAAGTTATCAACTTTATGGTAGATCTAGCATTCCTAAGCATTCCTACAGGAGATCTAATGAAATCACAGAGATTTAGGCATGCTTTATGAAGAAACACATAGAAAAGCATAAAAAATGGTGGTTTTGGGACTCACGGTTGATCTAGGATCGATGGATGATCTTCACAACTCGAGGTGATGGCTGATTCTTGATGGTTCTTGGTTGGAATCAGCTGGTCCAGAAGTTTCAGGAGAGTGTGTGTGTTTTTGTGTGAAATGAGGCAAATAGGTGAGCTAGGGTTTATTAAGATTATTTATATCAGAGGCTAGTTTCGCTGGCAGTTTCGCTGGCCTGGCGAAACTGGCTCTGATCACGAGTGAGCCAACAGACTGCCGGGCGACATTATAGTTTCGCCCGGTAGTTTCGCTGGTTACCCAAAAGTGGTCAGTTTCACATTTTAAGCAAGATAAACACGATTCATAAATTGTCATGCTATTCATAGTACTAAATCATGTATTTAAATCACATTACACATAATAACTATAAGTAATTGAACACATAACACATATGGACGGGTTCGGTGATCAACCAAAGGACGTGGACGTATTCGGCCTAGTTAAGTATTAGTTACTAAGTTAACACTTATAACGTAACTAACGGAATTGTCTAACGGAAGTAAACCTTGAAATTCTCGGATGTCACATCATTCCCTTGTAATTGGAATTTTCGTCCCGAAAATTATTCTTGTGTTGTAGCGTTCGCAGCATCAGCTGTCGTTGTTGCGGCCGTTGCTGGGGAAAGAAAGCAAAAGTTTTAGGGTTGCCACATCCTCCTCCTGTTAAAGGAATTTTGGTCCCCAAAATTAAATCATACTTTGAGTTTCCGTGGACGTTTGCTCGAACAAGTGAGGATACTTTTTCTTTATTTGATCCTCTCGTTCCCAAGTATATTCAGGTCCACGCTTTGAGTTCCATCGAACCTTGACGATCGGAATCTTGCTACGTTTGAGGGCTTTCTCCTCGCGTCCCATGATTTCTACCGGTTGCTCGATAAATCTCAGATGTTCATCAATTTCCAATTCCTCCAAAGGAATTACTTCAGTGTCTTCAGCCAGACATTTCTTTAAGTTCGAGACGTGAAACACGTTGTGAACTCCATCGAGTTCTGCAGGGAGTTGTAATCGGTAGGCCACCGGGCCTACTTCCCCGATGATTTCAAAAGGACCGAATATAGCGAGGATTTAGCTTTCCACGCTTTCCGAAGCGTATCACACCTTTCCAGGGAGATACCTTCAATAGTACCTTGTCGCCTACTTCGAACTTCAAAGGTTTACGGCGTTTGTCGGCATAGCTCTTTTGCCTGTCACGTGCTGCGGCTATCCGCTTTCTGATTTGAATAATCCGTTCGGTTGTATCATGAATGAGTTCCGGTCCGGTGAGTCCTTTCTCACCCGTTTCAGCCCAACACACGGGCGATCTACACTTTCTGCCATAAAGTGCTTCAAAAGGTGCAGCACCGATACTTGAATGATAACTGTTGTTGTAGGAGAATTCCACCAACGGAAGGTGAGCCTCCCAGTCTTTACCAAAGTCGAGAACGCAAGCTCGGAGCATGTCTTCTAGAGTCTGAATAGTTCGTTCCGTTTGACCATCGGTCTGCGGTGATAGGCTGTACTCATATCCAGTCTGGTTCCCAGTGCTTCTTGCATAGATTGCCACAGCCGGGAAGTAAATCGAGGATCTCTATCGGAGATAATAGTCTTAGGTACTCCATGACGTGCCACAATTCGGTCAATGTACAGCTTCGCTAACTTATCCATATTATCAGTTTCTTTCATTGGAATGAAGTGTGCAGATTTGGTTAATCGATCGATGATAACCCAAATCGCATCCGGTCGATTCGATCGATGAGGTAATCCCGTTACAAAATCCATGGAGATATCCTCCCATTTCCATTCTGGGATCTTTGGTTGTTGCAATAGCCCAGAAGGCTTTTGGTACTCGATCTTAACTCTTGAGCACGTTAAACACTTAGCCACATATCGCGCGATGTCGGCTTTCATATTCGGCCACCAATACAAACCCTTTAAATCTTGGTACATTTTATCCGATCCAGGGTGCACCGAATATCTTGATTTGTGAGCCTCGTCCATCACGAGCTCTCGGAGATTTCCAAGTAAAGGAACCCAAATTCTGTCATTATAATACCTGAGTCCGTCGGATTTAATTTCAGAGTTACCATCTACCCCACGCAGTGCTTCAGCTGCGAAGTTTTCTTCCTTTAGAGCTTCTTGTTGGGCATCGCGGATCCGATCCGGCAATCCCGTGTGAATGGTAAGTTGCAGCGCTCGTACCCGTCGAGGCTTTTCATACTCCTTTCGGCTTAAGGCATCAGCCACGACATTGGCTTTTCCCGGATGATACTTAATTGCTAAGTCATAGTCATTTAGTAACTCGACCCACCGTCGTTGTCGCATGTTGAGATCCTTCTTATTAAAGATGTGTTGTAAACTCTTGTGGTCGGTAAATATTGTGCACTTTGTTCCGTAGAGGTAATGTCTCCAAATCTTGAGTGCATGAATAACGGCTCCCAATTCCAAATCATGCGTTGTATAATTCTTTTCAGTATCCTTCAGTTGCCTGGACCCGTAGGCAATCACTTTATCCCGTTGCATCAACACGCAACCGAGTCCTTGGATGGATGCATCACAGTAGACTACAAAGTCGTCAATCCCATCGGGTAACGCGAGAATTGGAGCTGAACATAACATATCTTTAAGAGTTTGAAACGCGCGTTCTTCTTTTTCACCCCATCTACATTGCACTCCTCTGTGCGTTAAAGTTGTTAAGGGTTGAGCCAATTGCGAGAAACCCTTAATGAATCTTCGGTAATATCCGGCAAGTCCCAAAAATTGTCGGATTTCGGTCGGCTCTCTCGGAGTAGACCAATTCTTGATAGCTTCCACTTTAGCCGGGTCGACATGAATTCCTTCCTGGTTGACAATGTGTCCAAGAAACTGGACTTCGCGAATCCAAAAAAAAATCGCACTCCGAAAACTTAGCGTAAAGCTGTTCCTTGCGAAGTAGTTCCAAAATAAGTTGTAGGTGCTCCTCGTGTTCTTCCTTCGTCTTTGAGTAGATCAAAACATCATCAATGAAAACTATCACAAACTTATCGAGGTACGGCTTGCACACTCGATTCATCAGATCCATAAACACAGCAGGTGCATTAGTTAGCCCAGACGGCATATCCAAAAACTCGTAATGAGCGTAGCGAGTTCTGAAAGCAGTCTGGGGGACATCCTCATCTCGAACGCGAAGTTGGTGATATCCAGACCGTAGATCAATCTTTGAGAAGTAGCTCGAACCTTGCAGTTGATCGAAGAGATCGTCGATTCGAGGAAGCGGATATCGATTCTTGATCGTAACCTTGTTAAGCTCTCGGTAGTCAATACACATTCGGAACGTTCCATCCTTCTTCTTAACAAATAATACTGGTGCTCCCCATGGAGACGAACTTGGACGAATAAACCCTTTGTCAAGTAACTCTTGAAGTTGTGCGGAGAGTTCGTTGAGTTCGCTTACTGCCAAATGATAAGGTGCGCGTGCAATCGGAGACGCTCCAGGAACTAAGTCGATTCCAAACTCTACTTGTCGAAATGGAGGCAAACCAGGCAGATCTTCAGGAAATACATCTTGGAAGTCGCGGACTATCGGGTAGTCATCGATTCTACGCTCGGGAAGTGTCGAATCGGTGACGTTTGCAAGAATCGCGAAGTGACCTTTACGAAGGCACTTTTGAGCTTTGAGGAAAGAGATAATACCAGTTACTGTTCCACTTTTCTCACCTTGAACTGTTAGCACTTCACCGTCCTTGAGTGGAATACGAACCACTTTCTCTTGACATAAAATTTCAGCGCGGTTTTCAGATAACCAATCCATTCCTACTATAACATCAAAACTACCAATCGGGAAAGGCATAAGATCGATTCCTAACGTATGGCCAGCTAGTTCTAACTTACAGTCCTTAACTGTCTGAGTTGTATCATGAAGTTTACCATTTGCTAGCCCTACCACATACTTAGCGTCTAAGGCAATCGGTTTAGCATTAATCAACTTAGCAATTTTAGTGGATATAAAACTTCTTTCAGCACCAGAATCAAACAATACAGTAGCAAAGAAACCATTAAGGATGAATTTACCGTTAATCACGTCGGCGTCGTTGCGAGCTTCTTCTTGACCCATGACGAAAGCTCTTCCTCTGTCGTTTCCATTTCCGTTGCCATTTCCTCTGGGAGCTTCATTGTTGTCGTTACGGTTGTTGCTGTTGTTTCGCCTTGGGAGGTTTTGTGGCTTAGGTAACATCGTCCAACAGTCTTTTGCCTCATGGCCTTTCTTGCCACATCTCTCGCAATTCAAACTTATTCTGCAGATACCGGTGTGATGCTTCCCACACTTGTTGCACCTGGGCAGTTTGCCCTTGTAGTTTCCATTCCCACCTTGGCGGTTGTTACCACTGCTGTTCCCAGGCCTTTTGTTTCCAACACTCCGATTGTTCATTGAGTTTCTAGGAGTTTCTTCATCAGCCTTTCTCTTGTTACTTAAGGCAATCTTCTCAGAGGCTCTTGCAGGAAGTGTACCTTCCTCATTCACCTGTTTAGTAAGCTGATGAGCCAAATGGATGGCTTGCTGCGCGGCGATTGTAGCATGGACGGCTGCCACTGCGGCTTGTACGTGTGCGTTTATCATTGCTTGTAGTTCTGCAGGTGTTAGGGTAATGTTGTTCCTTCCATCTCCTCCCGACATTTTCTGGACAGTTAAAGTAGCCAGTGTTCAATCATAGTTATATTCTATACACATCCCATAATATGTATATTAGCAATTTCCCGTTATCCCTCTATTAGTCCCGAAAAATTTTGTGCAAAATTGAGGCGTCGTCGAAGTATGTCGTAAGTCGTAAGTAGCTATCGTCGAAAGTCGGCTTTCCCATAAAAGTCACCGTCGGCGTAGTCATCGTAGTAGAAATCAGGACGTAGCGTGTAGCATCGTTTCGCTGTCGCTTTCCCCCGGAGTTGTGTGCGTATCAGCGTTCGCGTTTCGTATTCGTGTGTGAAAATTTTCCTAAGGTTTTCCGTTAGACTTCCTAGACACGGTCTATATATATATTTATACCTATATATATATATACATACGTACTAAGCTTTTACTTACACAGCAGAGCGAGTATCCCAGGTTGGCACGTGATCATTTTGGTTTTGGGAATTTTGTTTGTTCGTTTGTAACTAAGGTTTTCAAGTTGCAGTTTCCAAATCATTTTTAGAAAATGATTCCAGTTCTCTGCAACTTATGGCTCTGATACCAATCTGTCACACCCCCAAATAACCACTAACGGAGTTTATACTGTTAAGGGGTGCGAGCAAACCAGGACCACAACCATTAGTTACAAATACTAAACGAATCAGAGTAAAGTCCAAATGTTCATAATAAAAACAGTTTAAAGTACGCAGCGGAAAATAAACATAAGTATCTTAGCACTAACCACGTGCTTAAATTACAAAACGTGAACTGTTATAAAATTCCAAGTTTGAGTTAAAATAAGAAATCTTCAAGTGCCATGCCAACCTCCAGCGGATACTCCTTAGCAATCTGCAAAAGTTTAAACCACGCAAGTGTCAACCTAACGGTTGGTGAGTTCACGGTGGGCATGACATGCATTGGCCCGGTCTCATCATCGTATTCATCAACATGTAATAAGTATTAGTTTTATAAACATTGCCAAGTGATGTATTACCTAATATGCACTAGTTAAGTAAAGTTAAAGCGGTCAACCGATATCGCGGGTAGCTAATCCGTTGTTTCATGCACTAAGGAAGTTTGTACCAAAGCTGACCAATATGGTGAGGAGGCCGTGCCATTCTGTTCTGCGGACCTACGTCATCGCGGTTTTGCCTCCCCCGTGTCCTCCCGGGATCACGGTCAAATAGGCTGATATTGTACCTCCGTGCACTCCCCGTGCCACGGGGCGGAGTTTGTCAAACTCCAGTAGATCTACCCAACATCCCCTCGCTTTACAATTAATGGTACAATTAAGTTGAGGACTTTTAAGTTTCAAGGCATCCTTAGAAATCATGTGATATCATGTGGTTTAGACTTTAACCTACACTAGTCATATTAAAACGGTTTACTTAGGGGTTCTTATGAATCCCGAAAACATTTTTCAGTTTCGTTTTAAAATTAGTTGTTTAAGCATTTCACAAGTGCTTCCCATAAAACACTTCAAGTTCATCAAGTGGGTGCCAAGCACTCCCGAATTCAAGTTCATCAAGTGGGTGCCAAGCACTCCCGAATTCAAGTTCATCATAGAGGTGCATAGCTCTCATAAGGTTGTCAGCATCGTTCCTCATTAAGTTATTACAGTGTGTCCCAAACGGGCTCACAGTAAACGGGTTAGTGACACTCACCTTGGGTTGCACTGCTACACTTGCTATATAATCCAAGTATTGTTTGCTTATCGAAAACCTATGAACACGTTTAGGTCTTAAGTATTAGTTTTGGTGTCCAATCTTTACTTAACGTCACTATGGCCCATAACATAGCACGTTGAAACTATGACTCGACGTAACGACACACGACACCGATGGTTGATCATAAACAAGGGTTCATATACATCAGAAATCAAAGCATGTATCATCATAGCATAATCACGTAAGTCATGGCATAACATTCAAGCAAATTTGCACAAGTTTGGATTCTGGTCTCAGTTTCGCTAGCAGTTTCGCTAGACAGTTTCGTTGTGTGCACGGGCAGCACTTTCGCTAGGCAATACCCGATGACACAGTTTCGCTAGGCTAGTTTCGCTCGAAACTGTTGGCACAGTTTCGCTAGCCTAGTTTCGCCCGAAACTGGTTTGAACTTTCGTTCAGGGAATTTCGCTCGGTAGATTCGCTCGAGCTGGTCTGGTTGGTTTACCCGGCGACACTACAGTTTCGCTCCATAGTGTCGCTGGTTGAAGATATGCATAATTTCGCTGGACAGTTTCGCCCAGAGAACACGACAGTTTCGCTGGTCGCGAAACACACATAAATCAGCCTAAAAATCAATCTAACAGCTTCCATATTACATGTAATTCATTATCTAGCATACATAACCATTTACCAACATAAATCAGTAAGCTTTAACACCTTTAACATGCATTTTCATCATCAAATCACCAAAATACATTCAAAACCCTAAAATGACCTAAATAGCATAAATCTTTATCATGGATCAGTTTCACACGTAAAGTTATCAACTTTATGGTAGATCTAGCATTCCTAAGCATTCCTACAGGAGATCTAATGAAATCACAGAGATTTAGGCATGCTTTATGAAGAAACACATAGAAAAGCATAAAAATGGTGGTTTTGGGACTCACGGTTGATCTAGGATCGATGGATGATCTTCACAACTCGAGGTGATGGCTGATTCTTGATGGTTCTTGGTTGGAATCAGCTGGTCCAGAAGTTTCAGGAGAGTGTGTGTGTTTTTGTGTGAAATGAGGCAAATAGGTGAGCTAGGGTTTATTAAGATTATTTATATCAGAGGCTAGTTTCGCTGGCAGTTTCGCTGGCCTGGCGAAACTGGCTCTGATCACGAGTGAGCCAACAGACTGCCGGGCGACATTATAGTTTCGCCCGGTAGTTTCGCTGGTTACCCAAAAGTGGTCAGTTTCACATTTTAAGCAAGATAAACACGATTCATAAATTGTCATGCTATTCATAGTACTAAATCATGTATTTAAATCACATTACACATAATAACTATAAGTAATTGAACACATAACACATATGGACGGGTTCGGTGATCAACCAAAGGACGTGGACGTATTCGGCCTAGTTAAGTATTAGTTACTAAGTTAACACTTATAACGTAACTAACGGAATTGTCTAACGGAAGTAAACCTTGAAATTCTCGGATGTCACATCATTCCCTTGTAATTGGAATTTTCGTCCCGAAAATTATTCTTGTGTTGTAGCGTTCGCAGCATCAGCTGTCGTTGTTGCGGCCGTTGCTGGGGAAAGAAAGCAAAAGTTTTAGGGTTGCCACATCCTCCTCCTGTTAAAGGAATTTTGGTCCCCAAAATTAAATCATACTTTGAGTTTCCGTGGACGTTTGCTCGAACAAGTGAGGATACTTTTTCTTCATTTGATCCTCTCGTTCCCAAGTATATTCAGGTCCACGCTTTGAGTTCCATCGAACCTTGACGATCGGAATCTTGCTACGTTTGAGGGCTTTCTCCTCGCGTCCCATGATTTCTACCGGTTGCTCGATAAATCTCAGATGTTCATCAATTTCCAATTCCTCCAAAGGAATTACTTCAGTGTCTTCAGCCAGACATTTCTTTAAGTTCGAGACGTGAAACACGTTGTGAACTCCATCGAGTTCTGCAGGGAGTTGTAATCGGTAGGCCACCGGGCCTACTTCCCCGATGATTTCAAAAGGACCGAATATAGCAAGGATTTAGCTTTCCACGCTTTCCGAAGCGTATCACACCTTTCCAGGGAGATACCTTCAATAGTACCTTGTCGCCTACTTCGAACTTCAAAGGTTTACGGCGTTTGTCGGCATAGCTCTTTTGCCTGTCACGTGCTGCGGCTATCCGCTTTCTGATTTGAATAATCCGTTCGGTTGTATCATGAATGAGTTCCGGTCCGGTGAGTCCTTTCTCACCCGTTTCAGCCCAACACACGGGCGATCTACACTTTCTGCCATAAAGTGCTTCAAAAGGTGCAGCACCGATACTTGAATGATAACTGTTGTTGTAGGAGAATTCCACCAACGGAAGGTGAGCCTCCCAGTCTTTACCAAAGTCGAGAACGCAAGCTCGGAGCATGTCTTCTAGAGTCTGAATAGTTCGTTCCGTTTGACCATCGGTCTGCGGTGATAGGCTGTACTCATGTGACACCCGAGAATTTCAAGGTTAACTTCCGTTAGACAAACCCGTTAGTTACGTTATAAGTGTTAACTTAGTAACTAATGCATAACTAGGCCGAATACGCCCACGACCTTTGGTTGATCACCGAACCCGCCCATATGTGTTATGTGTTCATCATTGATTGTCTTTATGTGCAATGTGATTTATATACATGACTTATTATTGTGAATAGCATGATTAATTGTAAATACTTGATTATGTGAAAATGGCCTAAATTTGGTAGTCAGCGAAACTACCGAGCGAAACTACAGATTCGCCCGGTAGCAGGCTAGACTGATCAATGTACCCGAGACCAGAGCTAGTTTCGCCTGGCTAGCGAAACTGCCAGCGAAACTAGCCTCTGATATAAATAAACTTAATAAACCCTAGTAGCCTCATTTGCCTCATTTCACAACAAACACACACACACTCTCCTGGAAAATCTGGTCAGCTAAGAAACCATCAAGAATCATCATCTCAGCCTTGAGACAACACCCATTTGGATCCTAGATCAAATCGTGAGTCTCCAAAAACCTTTCTTTATGTCCTTTCCTTGTGTTTTCTTTAAAAGCATGCTCAAACCCTCATGTAATTGCTTGATCTACTAATATGTTGTCTAGGGATGCTAGTTTTATCATAAAGTCAGCAACTTTACGTTTAAAAACAAACCATGATGATGATTTATGCAATTTTGGTCATTTTAGGGTTTAGAAGTGTTTTTAGAGATTTGATGATTAAAATGCATGTTAAACATGTAAAAGCTGCTTGATTTATGTTGGTAAATGCCCATGAATGATAGATAATGAATTGCATGTAAGATCAGAAGCTGTTAGGTTGATTTTTAGGCAAATCCGTATGTTTTTCGCGACCAGCGAAACTGTCTGTTCTCTGGGCGAAACTAAGTAGCGAAACTATTTCTCCTTCCAGCGACACTACCTAGCGAAACTATAGTGTCGCCGGGTAACCTGACCAGACCAGCTCGAACGAAACTACCGAGCGAAATACCTGAACGAAAGTTCAAACCAGTTTCCCTGCGAAACTAGGCTAGCGAAACTGCGTCAGCAGTTTCGGGCGAAACTAGCCTAGCGAAACTGTGTCACCGGGCATTGCCTAGCGAAAGTGCTGCCCGTGCACCTAGCGAAACTGCCTAGCGAAACTGTGCTAGCGAAACTAAGACCTGACCAAAAAACCAAACTTGTGAAATTTGCTTAAGTGTTATGCCATGACTTACATGATTATGCCATGATGAAACATGCCTGATATCTGACTTATATGAACCCTTGTTAATGATCAACCATTGGTGTCGTGTGTCGTTATGTCGTGTCGTAGTTCCAACGTGCTATGTTATGGGCCATAGTGACGTTAAGTAAAGATTAGACACAAAAGCTAATACTTAAGACCTAAACGTGTTCATAGGTTTTCGATAAGCAATCAATACTTGGATTATATAGCAAGTGTAGCAGTGCAACCCAAGGTGAGTGTCACTAACCCATTTACCGTGAACCCGTTTGGGTCACGCTGAATAACTTAATGAAGAACAATGCTGACAACCTTATGAGAGCTATGCACCTCTCTGACGAACTTGAATTCGGGAATGCTTGGCACCCACTTGATGAACTAGAAGTGCTTTATGGGAAGCACTTGTGAAATACGTAAACAACTAATTCTAAAACGAAACTGAAAAATGTTTTCGGGATTCATAAGAACCCCAAAGTAAACCGTTTTAATATGACTAGTGTAGGTTAAAGTCTAAACCAATGATATCACATGATTTCTAAGGATGCCTTAAAAAAACTTAAAAGTCCTCAACTAAATTGTACCATTAATCGTAAAGCGAGGGGATGTTGGGTAGATCTACTGGAGTTTGACAAACTCCGCCCCGTGGCACGGGGAGTGCACGGAGGAACAATATCAGCCTATTTGACCGTAGTCCCAGGGAGGGCACGGGGGAGGCAAGAACCGCGATGACGTAGGTCCGCACCGTACGGGATGGCTCGGCCCCCACAAAATAAGTCAGCTTTGGTACAAACTTCCTTAGTGCATGGAACAACGGATTAGCTACCCGCGATATCGGTTGACCGCTTTAACTTTACTTAACTAGTGCATATTAGGTAATACACCACTTGGCAATGTTTATAAAACTAATACTTATTACATGTTGATGAATACGATTATGAGACCGGGCCAATGCATGTCATGCCCACCGTGAACTCACCAACCGTTAGGTTGACACTTGTCTGGTTTAAACTTTTGCAGATCGCTAAGGAGTATCCGCTGGAGGTTGGCATGGCACTTGAAGATTTCTTATTTTAAACTCAAACTTGGGAATTTAATAATAATTCGTGTTTTGTAATTTAAGCACGTGGTTAGTGCTAAGATACTTATGTTTATTTTCCGCTGCGTACTTTTAAAAACTGTTTTGATTATGAACACTTGGACTTTACTCCGATTCGTTTAGTATTTGTAACTAATGGTTGTGGATCCTGGTCTAGTCGCGCCCCTTAACGGTATAAACTCCGTTAGTGGTATTTTGGGGGTGTGACAACTCATATCCAGTCTGGTTCCCAGTGCTTCTTGCATAGATTGCCACAGCCGGGAAGTAAATCGAGGATCTCTATCGGAGATAATAGTCTTAGGTACTCCATGACGTGCCACAATTCGGTCAATGTACAGCTTCGCTAACTTATCCATATTATCAGTTTCTTTCATTGGAATGAAGTGTGCAGATTTGGTTAATCGATCGATGATAACCCAAATCGCATCCGGTCGATTCGATCGATGAGGTAATCCCGTTACAAAATCCATGGAGATATCCTCCCATTTCCATTCTGGGATCTTTGGTTGTTGCAATAGCCCAGAAGGCTTTTGGTACTCGATCTTAACTCTTGAGCACGTTAAACACTTAGCCACATATCACGCGATGTCGGCTTTCATATTCGGCCACCAATACAAACCCTTTAAATCTTGGTACATTTTATCCGATCCAGGGTGCACCGAATATCTTGATTTGTGAGCCTCGTCCATCACGAGCTCTCGGAGATTTCCAAGTAAAGGAACCCAAATTCTGTCATTATAATACCTGAGTCCGTCGGATTTAATTTCAGAGTTACCATCTACCCCACGCAGTGCTTCAGCTGCGAAGTTTTCTTCCTTTAGAGCTTCTTGTTGGGCATCGCGGATCCGATCCGGCAATCCCGTGTGAATGGTAAGTTGCAGCGCTCGTACCCGTTGAGGCTTTTCATACTCCTTTCGGCTTAAGGCATCAGCCACGACATTGGCTTTTCCCGGATGATACTTAATTGCTAAGTCATAGTCATTTAGTAACTCGACCCACCGTCGTTGTCGCATGTTGAGATCCTTCTGATTAAAGATGTGTTGTAAACTCTTGTGGTCGGTAAATATTGTGCACTTTGTTCCGTAGAGGTAATGTCTCCAAATCTTGAGTGCATGAATAACGGCTCCCAATTCCAAATCATGCGTTGTATAATTCTTTTCAGTATCCTTCAGTTGCCTGGACCCGTAGGCAATCACTTTATCCCGTTGCATCAACACGCAACCGAGTCCTTGGATGGATGCATCACAGTAGACTACAAAGTCGTCAATCCCATCGGGTAACGCGAGAATTGGAGCTGAACATAACATATCTTTAAGAGTTTGAAACGCGCGTTCTTCTTTTTCACCCCATCTACATTGCACTCCTCTGTGCGTTAAAGTTGTTAAGGGTTGAGCCAATTGCGAGAAACCCTTAATGAATCTTCGGTAATATCCGGCAAGTCCCAAAAATTGTCGGATTTCGGTCGGCTCTCTCAGAGTAGACCAATTCTTGATAGCTTCCACTTTAGCCGGGTCGACATGAATTCCTTCCTGGTTGACAATGTGTCCAAGAAACTGGACTTCGCGAATCCAAAAAAAAATCGCACTCCGAAAACTTAGCGTAAAGCTGTTCCTTGCGAAGTAGTTCCAAAATAAGTTGTAGGTGCTCCTCGTGTTCTTCCTTCGTCTTTGAGTAGATCAAAACATCATCAATGAAAACTATCACAAACTTATCGAGGTACGGCTTGCACACTCGATTCATCAGATCCATAAACACAGCAGGTGCATTAGTTAGCCCAGACGGCATATCCAAAAACTCGTAATGACCGTAGCGAGTTCTGAAAGCAGTCTGGGGGATATCCTCATCTCGAACGCGAAGTTGGTGATATCCAGACCGTAGATCAATCTTTGAGAAGTAGCTCGAACCTTGCAGTTGATCGAAGAGATCGTCGATTCGAGGAAGCGGATATCGATTCTTGATCGTAACCTTGTTAAGCTCTCGGTAGTCAATACACATTCGGAACGTTCCATCCTTCTTCTTAACAAATAATACTGGTGCTCCCCATGGAGACGAACTTGGACGAATAAACCCTTTGTCAAGTAACTCTTGAAGTTGTGCGGAGAGTTCGTTGAGTTCACTTACTGCCAAATGATAAGGTGTGCGTGCAATCGGAGACGCTCCAGGAACTAAGTCGATTCCAAACTCTACTTGTCGAAATGGAGGCAAACCAGGCAGATCTTCAGGAAATACATCTTGGAAGTCGCGGACTATCGGGTAGTCATCGATTCTACGCTCGGGAAGTGTCGAATCGGTGACGTTTGCAAGAATCGCGAAGTGACCTTTACGAAGGCACTTTTGAGCTTTGAGGAAAGAGATAATACCAGTTACTGTTCCACTTTTCTCACCTTGAACTGTTAGCACTTCACCGTCCTTGAGTGGAATACGAACCACTTTCTCTTGACATAAAATTTCAGCGCGGTTTTCAGATAACCAATCCATTCCTACTATAACATCAAAACTACCAATCGGGAAAGGCATAAGATCGATTCCTAACGTATGGCCAGCTAGTTCTAACTTACAGTCCTTAACTGTCTGAGTTGTATCATGAAGTTTACCATTTGCTAGCCCTACCACATACTTAGCGTCTAAGGCAATCGGTTTAGCATTAATCAACTTAGCAAATTTAGTGGATATAAAACTTCTTTCAGCACCAGAATCAAACAATACAGTAGCAAAGAAACCATTAAGGATGAATTTACCGTTAATCACGTCGGCGTCGTTGCGAGCTTCTTCTTGACCCATGACGAAAGCTCTTCCTCTGTCGTTTCCATTTCCGTTGCCATTTCCTCTGGGAGCTTCATTGTTGTCGTTACGGTTGTTGCTGTTGTTTCGCCTTGGGAGGTTTTGTGGCTTAGGTAACATCGTCCAACAGTCTTTTGCCTCATGGCCTTTCTTGCCACATCTCTCGCAGTTCAAACTCATTCTGCAGATACCGGTGTGATGCTTCCCACACTTGTTGCACCTGGGCAGTTTGCCCTTGTAGTTTCCATTCCCACCTTGGCGGTTGTTACCACTGCTGTTCCCAGGCCTTTTGTTTCCAACACTCCGATTGTTCATTGAGTTTCTAGGAGTTTCTTCATCAGCCTTTCTCTTGTTACTTAAGGCAATCTTCTCAGAGGCTCTTGCAGGAAGTGTACCTTCCTCATTCACCTGTTTAGTAAGCTGATGAGCCAAATGGATGGCTTGCTGCGCGGCGATTGTAGCATGGACGGCTGCCACTGCGGCTTGTACGTGTGCGTTTATCATTGCTTGTAGTTCTGCAAGTGTTAGGGTAATGTTGTTCCTTCCATCTCCTCCCGACATTTTCTGGACAGTTAAAGTAGCCAGTGTTCAATCATAGCTATATTCTATACACATCCCATAATATGTATATTAGCAATTTCCCGTTATCCCTCTATTAGTCCCGAAAAATTTTGTGCAAAATCGAGGCGTCGTCGAAGTATGTCGTAAGTCGTAAGTAGCTATCGTCGAAAGTCGGCTTTCCCATAAAAGTCACCGTCGGCGTAGTCATCGTAGTAGAAATCAGGACGTAGTGTGTAGCATCGTTTCGCTGTCGCTTTCCCCCGGAGTTGTGTGCGTATCAGCGTTCGCGTTTCGTATTCGTGTGTGAAAATTTTCCTAAGGTTTTCCGTTAGACTTCCTAGACACGGTCTATATATATATTTATACCTATATATATATACATACGTACTAAGCTTTTACTTACACAGCAGAGCGAGTATCCCAGGTTGGCACGTGATCATTTTGGTTTTGGGAATTTTGTTTGTTCGTTTGTAACTAAGGTTTTTAATTTGCAGTTTCCAAATCGTTTTTAGAAAATGATTCCAGTTCTCTGCAACTTATGGCTCTGATACCAATCTGTCACACCCCCAAATAACCACTAACGGAGTTTATACCGTTAAGGGGTGCGAGCAAACCAGGACCACAACCATTAGTTACAAATACTAAACGAATCAGAGTAAAGTCCAAATGTTCATAATAAAAACAGTTTAAAGTACGCAGCGGAAAATAAACATAAGTATCTTAGCACTAACCACGTGCTTAAATTACAAAACGTGAACTGTTATAAAATTCCAAGTTTGAGTTAAAATAAGAAATCTTCAAGTGCCATGCCAACCTCCAGCGGATACTCCTTAGCAATCTGCAAAAGTTTAAACCAAGCAAGTGTCAACCTAATGGGTTGGTGAGTTCACGGTGGGCAAGACATGCATTGGCCCGGTCTCATCATCGTATTCATCAACATGTAATAAGTATTAGTTTTATAAACATTGCCAAGTGATGTATTACCTAATATGCACTAGTTAAGTAAAGTTAAAGCGGTCAACCGATATCGCGGGTAGCTAATCCGTTGTTCCATGCACTAAGGAAGTTTGTACCAAAGCTGACCAATATGGTAGAGGCCGTGCCATTCTGTTCTGCGGACCTACGTCATCGCGGTTTTGCCTCCCCCGTGTCCTCCCGGGATCACGGTCAAATAGGCTGATATTGTACCTCTGTGCACTCCCCGTGCCACGGGGCGGAGTTTGTCAAACTCCAGTAGATCTACCCAACATCCCCTCGCTTTACAATTAATTGTACAATTAAGTTGAGGACTTTTAAGTTTCAAGGCATCCTTAGAAATCATGTGATATCATGTGGTTTAGACTTTAACCTACACTAGTCATATTAAAACGGTTTACTTAGGGGTTCTTATGAATCCCGAAAACATTTTTCAGTTTCGTTTTAAAATTAGTTGTTTAAGCATTTCACAAGTGCTTCCCATAAAACACTTCAAGTTCATCAAGTGGGTGCCAAGCACTCCCGAATTCAAGTTCATCAAGTGGGTGCCAAGCACTCCCGAATTCAAGTTCATCAGAGAGGTGCATAGCTCTCATAAGGTTGTCAGCATCGTTCCTCATTAAGTTATTCAGTGTGTCCCAAACGGGCTCACAGTAAACGGGTTAGTGACACTCACCTTGGGTTGCACTGCTACACTTGCTATATAATCCAAGTATTGTTTGCTTATCGAAAACCTATGAACACGTTTAGGTCTTAAGTATTAGTTTTGGTGTCCAATCTTTACTTAACGTCACTATGGCCCATAACATAGCACGTTGAAACTATGACTCGACGTAACGACACACGACACCGATGGTTGATCATAAACAAGGGTTCATATACATCAGAAATCAAAGCATGTATCATCATAGCATAATCACGTAAGTCATGGCATAACATTCAAGCAAATTGCACAAGTTTGGATTCTGGTCTCAGTTTCGCTAGCAGTTTCGCTAGACAGTTTCGCTGTGTGCACGGGCAGCACTTTCGCTAGGCAATACCCGATGACACAGTTTCGCTAGGCTAGTTTCGCTCGAAACTGTTGGCACAGTTTCGCTAGCCTAGTTTCGCCCAAAACTGGTTTGAACTTTCGTTCAGGGAATTTCGCTCGGTAGATTCACTCGAGCTGGTCTGGTTGGTTTACCCGGCGACACTACAGTTTCGCTCCATAGTGTCGCTGGTTGAAGATATGCATAATTTCGCTGGACAGTTTCGCCCAGAGAACATGACAGTTTCGCTGGTCGCGAAAAACACATAAATCAGCCTAAAAATCAATCTAACAGCTTCCATATTACATGTAATTCATTATCTAGCATACATAACCATTTACCAACATAAATCAGTAAGCTTTAACACCTTTAACATGCATTTTCATCATCAAATCACCAAAATACATTCAAAACCCTAAAATGACCTAAATAGCATAAATCTTTATCATGGATCAGTTTCACACGTAAAGTTATCAACTTTATGGTATATCTAGCATTCCTAAGCATTCCTACAGGAGATCTAATGAAATCACAGAGATTTAGGCATGCTTTATGAAGAAACACATAGAAAAGCATAAAAATGGTGGTTTTGGGACTCACGGTTGATCTAGGATCGATGGATGATCTTCACAACTCGAGGTGATTGCTGATTTTTGATGGTTCTTGGTTGGAATCAGCTGGTCCAGAAGTTTCAGGAGAGTGTGTGTGTTTTTGTGTGAAATGAGGCAAATAGGTGAGCTAGGGTTTATTAAGATTATTTATATCAGAGGCTAGTTTCGCTGGCAGTTTCGCTGGCCTGGCGAAACTGGCTCTGATCACGAGTGAGCCAACAGACTGCCGGGCGACATTATAGTTTCGCCCGGTAGTTTCGCTGGTTACCCAAAAGTGGTCAGTTTCACATTTTAAGCAAGATAAACACGATTCATAAATTGTCATGCTATTCATAGTACTAAATCATGTATTTAAATCATATTACACATAATAACTATAAGTAATTGAACACATAACACATATGGACGGGTTCGGTGATCAATCAAAGGACGTGGACGTATTCGGCCTAGTTAAGTATTAGTTACTAAGTTAACACTTATAACGTAACTAACGGAATTGTCTAACGGAAGTAAACCTTGAAATTCTCGGATGTCACACAAACAATAGCGATTTCAGAAGGATGAATATCATCTTTACTTAGCTGCGATTGATTTTGGATGGAGGCGAGATGATTGAAGCTGATTGAAGAACGCTGTGTGTCATACAAAATTGTTGGCAGATGGTTTGGACGGCAAATAAAAAGGATCGGACTATTAGGGTTTTAACCAAGTTCGAATGGCGTGTTGATGATCATGGTGAACAACCATCCATCGTCATTGAGAGCGAAGAGAGTGATACGGGATTTAGGGTTTCTAGTATTAGCGCAATAAAGGCGTGACATTGATAAGATCGGCGTGTGAAATAAGAGAAGGTCATTTAGGCGGGAAATTGATGCTGAGGAGAGTTGTGGTGATGCCACCTCAGCATCAATCTTTTCTTTTATATAATATATAGATAGATAGATATTATTACATAAACTTATTTAGTAATTACTTATTAACTTAAGTAATTGTTTAGAAATTTATTTAGAAACTTATCTATTAATCGCTAAAGCACTTTCCAATATATTTTCATTAGATATAAATATTCATTTACATTAACTGATATTGCTAAGATTATAAAATGTTCACAAAACGAAACGTCGTTTCTTGATTAAATTTATAAAAGTTTGCCTAGACACTTTAATCATTTGTTTAGTCAATAGAAATGTTAATTGGGCTTGCAGCCCTGCGGTGGGCAATTCTAGGGGTCTCATTTCTCTTTGGAATCCGAGTTTATTTTCACCCCGCTCTAAGGTTATTGATCCCAACTTTTTGCTCATTTCTGGTGTCTTGATTGGCATTCATCTGGAAGTCAACATTTTAAACATATACACACCACAAGCGGGTCATGAGAAACATGTTTTATGGAACCAAATTTTGGGGGTTATGGAGAGTTTATCGGGTATGTGGATTTTGGCGGGCGATTTTAATGAAGGTAGGACTCCCGAAGACCGCCTTTTCTTCTCTTTTAATGCGAGGGGAGCCGAGGTTTTCAATGAGTTTATCGAGAAGGCGGGGCTGTTGGAATATAATATGGGAGGCTCCAGGTTCACTTTCTCTTATGGTCAAGGAAAAAAAATTCAACAAAATAGACCGTTGCCTGGTTTGTAATGATGTATTTAATAGCTGGCCAAATGCGTGTCTAGTGGCTTTGCCTCGCCTATGGTCCAATCACAATCCCCTGCTTCTTAAACTATCTTCGGTCGATTTCGGACCTATTCCTTTTCGTTTCTTTTCGTCATGGTTACATAAGCCGGGTCTGGAAGAAGTAGTCACGAGAGCTATTTTTTCTAATGTGTTTCAAGGTAAACTGGATCAAATATTACATGCCAAGCTGAAGAGGATTAAAGAGGCTATAAAATTATGGAATTTGGATTTGAAAGCTAAGGAGAATTTCAATTACACAGAACTGGTTGATTTATGCAATCATTGGGAGGAGTTGACGGAAGTTAGGACGTTATCTGAATCGGAAATGGAGTTGTAGGCTAAGGCCAAACTGGACCTTGAAGTTTTGGATAAATCCAGGAGAAGCGAATTTGATACAAAAGTCTCGTATTCAATGGGCCAAAATGGGAGACGAAAATTCTTCTTTCTTCCACAATATTATGAGAGTTAATAATGTTGTTAGTCACATTGGCGGAATCCAGGTCGGCAAAAATTGGATTACAGATCCCACGTTGATTAAAGAAGAGGCTCGAATTTTCTTTAAAAATAAATTTGCGGCCACAATAAGAAGGAGACCAATTATTCACTATAGTGGTATTAATAGTATTTATGATCAAGAGGTTGCGTCTCTTATTTATCCGTTTTCTATGAAAGAAGTCAAACAGGCAGTTTGGGATTGTGGGGATGACAAAGCCCCGGGCCCGGACAGTTTCAATTTTAGATTTATAAAACACTTTTGGAACTTGTTGGCCAACGATTTTAAGGCGGTGTTAGATTCATTTCATAAAGACGGTTCGTTGAGTAAAGTGTGTTGCTCTTCCTTTATTTGTCTAATCCCTAAGATTTCGGACCCTCAATCTTTTGGGGATTTTAGACCAATTACTCTTCTCGGATGTATTCCTAAGCTCATGTCGAAAGTGCTCGCTAACCGAATCAAGGGGGTTATGGATTCCATCATTTCGGAGAATCAAATGGTTTTTGTGGCAGGAAGGAACATAGTGGATGGTCCTCCAATAATAAATGAAATTTTGTCTTAGTTAAAGAAGGTGAAGCATAAGGCTATGTTATTTAAAAATGATTTCAACAAAGCTTATGATTCAATTGAATGAGATTTTCTGGACTCGATTCTCCTTCAAATGAACTTTCCCCCGCTTTGGAGACGTTGGGTGATGGGTGTTCTCAAGGCTTCTAGATCTTCCATGCTCATTAACGGGTCCCCTTCTAAGGAGTTTGTGGGTTTTAAAGGTGTTAGACAAGGAGACCCTTTATCTCCTTACCTTTTTATTATTGCTATGGAAACTCTGCATTGGATGTTGTCGAAGGCGGTTAACATGGG
>JBCNJP010008845.1:0-35993 GCA_039602395.1 Deinandra increscens subsp. villosa
TGTAGATAGGCATTTACTATACATAAATATTTTGTAGCTTGTGTAGTATAAATAGGGGTTCTCCCCCCTTCATGTAAGATTATCAGATTCTAATATACAATCTGTTTCTAAATACAACTACTTTATTTATTTATTTATTTATTATTAAATCACAATGAAACATGTCATTCCAATCAAAAGAACTACATAAGATTTCACACAAGATCACGAAGAGATCTTCAAAATTCAGTAATGCAGAGAAATATTATTATAGCTGTTTTTTATAGTCAGAATAACTTTAAATTTTGCACCTTCATAGAACACTCGGTGCGATAATTGTTTGGCAAATAGGCACCCTCTGAATGATGGTTAGTGTACTCTACCAATTCAATACACAATTGGAGTAGCCAAGTAGGCAAAGATAAACCGAACTATTATTAGGTAAATATTTATCATTAGGTCAATAACAATTAACAAAGAAAAAAAACATAAACCACCAAAACTAAGATATGATCGAGTGTTCATGGCACTGGTTAGCAAAAGGTAGCATCAGTAAACAATTTTCTCAACCGACATGAACAATGTAGAATCAATCAGGACAAATAGAAAGCAATGTTGTTGAACGAAATAAAAGCAGATCGAATCCGACAAAATAACAGTATAACACACAACAACTTTGACCTCAAACAAGATCAAAATCTCGCCAAAAAAGCCCACAAAAAAACGAAAAGAAACAAACAAACAGGTCAATGACATATACCAGCAACAACTAATCAAATGAAAAATAGATTGAATTGAAACTAAATAACAAAAAATATTAAATGTTTGATCTGTAAAATTCTCCCAACCCTAACATGATCAAAAAGAGATGTCAATCAAAATTGTAATCAAGTTTTACAAAATTGAATATGATATGGAAACTACCTGCAAGGATAGAACTCGGGGCCTCGGGCCAAAGGAAACAAATAAAACGTGAGTGACAAAGCTTGACCATTCGAGATAGACGTTTCTTGCTTATGTTTAATCCAAATTATTAATATCACCCCCACCATCGGAAAACACAATGTTGCCACTTGAAAGGCCCGTATATATGGTCCTATATAAAAGTGAAAAACGACTGTATTCCTGTGACTCTATATCCCGCTACTTAAATCAACCACTGGCGAGAAATAACTTTTTTGATAGCGACTCCTACTCTTTTGCAGATAATGGAGGATCCCTTTTTATCCTTCACGTGGCGCTGCTAGCTAAACTGCTGCAGGAATTTATCCTATAGATCCTCAAAACTCTCAACCTTCCCTGTCGTTGAACTCTTAAACCACAGCCGCGCAGGTTCAATAAGTGTCTGCACAAACACGTGACACCATACTGAGATTGACCACCTTTCCATCCCCCGGCGCTGGTGAAAATTTTAATATGGTCATTCGGGTCCGAAGTACCATCGTACTTAGACACTATGGAGGGCATCTTCAACTTCCCCGAGAATTCCACCATGGAAATTGCTAGAATGAACTTTGATGGTTCGACCAGGACAACTGGTCGGTATAGGCATGAGTATTTATTTGCAGAACCCCTTGTGACTGTCCAACGACCCGACTGCGCCATCCAGCGGGATGGTGCGAGCTGCGTGTTTCGGAATTGTCGCATTGGTCTAGCGAAATGCATCGTAGGTCCCGCACTGATGAGTGTTTAGAAATTGGGGAGGGGTACCAATTTGAGGTCGTAATTCCGTTATGCGAGTGTCTCGGAGGAGCCATTCGTAGGCGCGCACGCTGCGCTACTACTCCATCCACCAATCATCACCACAAATAATCGGGTAAGGAGTAGGAAACTGTAGCGGTGCCCCATAGGGTAAGGTATAAACCCGGGTTGTTGCGCAAGCATAATTGGTGTCGCGATATGAGGAAAGGCCTGGGAGTATGATGGTGGGGGTACGAGATATGGCATACTCGCCGATAGACCCGAGAACCCCATTGTAACCGGGGGAGTAGCCGGGATGGCAGTGGTAGAAGTAACGTCGGTGGATGTGTCCAGAGTGGTTGAAGGAGGCAGTGGTGGGCGTCGGGCTAAGTTAAACGTGACAGACCCAAGCCCTTGACTTGTCACAGTTGGGAGCGGTGTCGCCACTAAGGGCGAAAAGTGATGTTCGAGGTCTCTCCCCCCGAGGGTTGGAATGTCAGTATCGATTCAGGCATTAGAGTAGGTTGGTGAACCGGGTTCGATGATTTGAACCTGCCATAGCCTCGGGGAGAAGAAGAGAACTCATCGTCAGTGGGGAAAGCCCATGTTTGGTTTTATTACTAAAGTTTCAATAAAAACAACAAAAATCTCAAAAGTTTCATGATAAGAAACATTTTATATCTCAAAAACAAAAACAAATAAAATGTAATTGGTAATATAACTGACATTTTAGCCTAGCTTGAAAACTACCCGAAACGAAACCATAAGTGGGCATTACATATTTACATTCAAGCTACTCACTATTAGAGATCTGCAATTAAAAGAGGAGAAAAGTGATCGATGAAGCAGAGAACTAAATACAACTACTATTTATTTATTTATTTATTTATTTATTATTAAATCACAATGAAACATATGTCATTCCAATCAAAAGAACTACATAAGATTTCACACAAGATCACGAAGAGATTTTCAAAATTCAGTAATGCAGAAAAATATTATTATAGTTGTTTTTTATAGTCAGAAGGTTGCTATGCAAGGGGTTTGTAAAGATATGGCCCAGTACCTTGGTGATTTCCAGTTTGGGGTCGGTATGTCGGGGGGGGGGGGGGGGGCCGAAGCCATTCTCCACAGCGTTAACCGCCTTGTGGGGGAGCGATATCTTGATGGGTCGCTCGCGATGCTCACGGTTGATTTCTCCAATGCGTTCAACCTGGTTGATCGCTCATCCCTTCTTCGTGAGGTCAGGCTGAGGTGCCCGTCTCTTTCGCCCTGGGTTGAGTTCTTATACGGGCAACCGGCTCGCCTATACCTGGGGGACGACCTTATTTGGGCCACTACTGGGGTCCAGCAGGGTGACCCGTTGGGTCCCCTTCTGTTCGCCCTCGTCCTTCACCCGCTCGTGCATCATATCCGAGACAGCTGCCATCTGCTGCTCCATGCCTGGTACCTTGACGATGGGACGATTATTGGGAAAACTGAGGAGGTGGCTATGGCTCTCGGGATCATCAAAGAGAGGGGCCCGCCGTTGGGTTTGGACCTTAATATCAGGAAGACGGAACTCTTTTGGCCTTCCTGTAATGGGGAGAAAGTTCGGCCGGGCCTTTTCCCTGCGGACATTAGTAGACCCGCCAGGGGGGTGAAACTCCTTGGAGGGGCTGTTAGTCGTGATGGCCAGTTTATTCAGGAGTTGGCTGAGAGGAGGGCAACTTCGGCTGCTGATCTTTTGCGCCTCCTCCCTGCCCTTGGCGACCCCCAAGGCGAACTCCTTCTGCTTCGTTCGTGCATGGGTGTCGCCAAGCTTTTCTTTGGGCTTAGAACATGCCCCCCCACTCATATGATGACAGCTGCGGCTGGGTTTGATAAGAATTTACGGTCGGCCATTGAGGACATTGTCGTGTGTGGTGGTCCCTTCTTTGGGGACCTGCAATGGCGGCTTGCTTCTTTGCCGATTCGACATGGGGGGCTTGGGGTCTATTCTGCGGTTGAGGCGACGTCTTACTCCTTTGTTGCCTCACGTGCTCAGACTTGGGCACTGCAAGACCATATTCTTCGGGAGAGCGGGGCTTGTGGTATGGGCCCCGACTATGAGATGGCACTGGCTGGTCTTCATGATATGCTTCCGGGCTTTGATCTGAGCGGTTTCACTAATAAGGACACCGCCCCACCCAAAGCCCAACACGTTTTGGCGAATGCCCTCTTTGGTAAAACCTTGCTCGAGATGGAAGCTACTTACGAGATGACAGCTAGGCAAAAGGCCGTTTGGGGATGCCTCCGACAACCACATGCGCAAGACTTCCTTCATGCCCTCCCGATCGACGGGTTGGGGCAACATATGTCGCCTGTCGAATACCGGACAATCCTCAAGTATCGGCTCATGGTCCCCCTGTTCCCCGTGGATGAAAAATGCCCCGTTTGCAACAAGGCGTGTATGGACTCGTTTGGGGAGCACGCCGCCCACTGCAAAGAGCTCCCGGGGTTTAAATATCGACACGATGTGGTCCGGGACGTTCTGTTTGACATTTTCAGGAGGGCTGGGATATCGGCCAGGAAGGAAGCCCCGGTTAACTTTCTGTCTGACCCTTTGGATGGGCGCTCAACCCTCAGACCTGCCGACATACTCGTTTTTGGGTGGCAGAACGGAAAGCATGCATGTGTTGATTTAACGGGGGTTTCTCCCCTAGTGGGGTTGAGGGCCAGTACTTTCACGGCGGGTCAGGCGGTGTCCAGAGCGGCTGCTGGGAAGGTGAACAAACACGAGAAAGCGTGCATTGAAAATCAACATGTGTTTGTTCCCTTCGCTTTTGATACGTTTGGTCACCTTGAGGCCGAAGCAGCTGCCATGCTGGGACGGATCCAAAAGGTTATGTTTGGGAATGTCGCAGCCTCTAGGTCGAAGAATGTTGTATTCATACGTCTAGGGTTTGCCATTCAAAAAGGGTTGGCGGCGCAGCTTGTTGCTCGTCTTCCCTACGTGGTTACTTGAGTCTTGTATGTTGGTTTTCTGTTATTAATATAAGATAATTTCGAATAACTTTAAATGTTGCAGCTTCATACAACACTCGGTGCGATAATCGTTTGGCAAATAAGCACCCTTGAATGATGGTTAGTGTACTCTACCAATTCAATACACAATTGGAGTAGCCAAGTAGGCAAAGATAAACCGAACTATTATTAGGTAAATATTTATCATTAGGTCAATAACAATTAACAAAGAAAAAAAACATAAACCACCAAAACTAAGATATGATCGAGTGTTCATGGCACTGGTTAGCAAAAGGTAGCATCAGTAAACAATTTTCTCAAATGACATGAACAATGTAGAATCAATCAGGACAAATAGAAAGCAATGTTGTTGACGAAAAAAAGTAGATCAAATCCAACAAAATAACATAACAGTATAACACACAACAACTTTGACCTCAAACAAGATGAAAATCTCGCCAAAAAAGCCCACAAAAAAAAAGAAACAAACAAACAGGTCAATGACATATACCAGCAACAACTAATCAAATACAAAATAGATTGAATTGAAACTAAATAACAAAAAATAATTAAATGTTTGATCTGTAAAATTCTCCCAACCCTAATATGATCAAAAAGAGATGTCCATCAAAATTGTAATCAAGTTTTACAAAGTTGAATATGAAATGGAAACTACCTGCAAGGATAGAACTCGGGCCAAAGGAAACTAATAAAACGTGAAACGTGAGTGACAAAGCTTGACCATTGAGACAGACGTTTTCTTGCTTATGTTTAATCCAAATTATTAATATTATCCACCATCGGAAAACACAATGTTGCCACTTGAAAGGCCCGTATATATGGTCCTATATAAAAGTGAAAAACGATTGTATTCCTGTGACTCTATATCCCGCTACTTAAATCAACCACTGACGAGAAATAACTTTTTTGATAGCGACTCCTACTCTTTTGTTGGTGGATTTAGCTCACGCCTTATTGACGGGACACATGGCCGCAATCTATTGGACGCTTGAGAACATTACTATGGTCCCCATCAGAACGTCAAATCCTAACAGAATGGTTGGGCAGGAGATTGGTACATACCTTTGAGTCAGGCCAACCCGGGATATTAATGCAGGTCGGGTATAACCCTAGTTCGCACAATTATATCTCTTCACTTAACTAAATCATGATTTAAATTTGTCGCGTCAAACAAACAAGGATAATAATAAACATTAAGAAACAAGTACTTAAATTAAATAATAGACTCACTAAACTATATCATATTTGATTTCCACTTAAAGTGGTATGGAAACAACTCAACCAAATCTATGCCTAACTTCCACTTAAATTGTCATCGATTTTCTTAATTCTTTTCCATTTTTTATTGGACGGTGATTTGGTGTAAACTTTCTTGATTTCTCATTGAATTGACAATCTCAATATATAATACAGGAGGACACATATTTACACACTATACCCATATAGATTGGAGCATGTACAAACTGAGGACTACACGTATACTTATAGTCTAATATGCCCCCTCAGTCTAAGGAGGAGGATTTCGTATGCTTAGACTGGACTGAAATTCATCAAATAGAACACGTGGTAGTCCTTTGGTGAATATGTCAGCAACCTGGTACCTCGAAGGAACATGTAGAACGTGAACTTGACCGAGACGTACCTTTTCCCGAACAAAATGTATGTCTATCTCAATATGTTTTGTGCGCTGATGTTGAACTGGGTTACCCGACATATAAATAGCACTGACGTTATCACAATAAACGAGAGAGGTACGTTGAAGAGGTCGGCGAAGCTCTAACAACAAGTTACGAACCCAACATATTTCTGCCACAACCTGTGCCACCCCTCGATATTCCGCCTCGGCACTGGAGCGGGAGATCGTAGTTTGCTGTTTAGAGGACCAGGATATGAGATTGTCCCCAAGAAATAAACAGTAACCGGATGTGGACCGGCGAGTATCCGGGCACCCTGCCCAGTCAGCATCGGTGTAGGAAACAAGAGACGTGACTGAGATGGGTTTGATGTGAAGACCCATGGAGCTAGTACCTTTGATGTAGCGAAGTATCCGCTTTAAAGCGTTTTGATGACCAACCCGGGGGTCATGCATGTGCATGCAAACTTGCTGAACATCATAGGAGATATCCGGCCTAGTGAACGTGAGATACTGCAAAGCCCCTGCAAGGCTGCGAAATTGAGATGAGTCGGACACCGCGTCTCCAGCCGTGGCGCCTAGTTTGGCGTTGGTGTCCACAGGAGTGTGGCACGGGTTGCAATCTGCCATGTTAGCCCGAATGAGAATCTCATTGGCATATTTCTTTTGGGATAAGAATAACCCCTCGTTGGTCCGATGAACTGAGATGCCTAGAAAATAGGTGAGAGGACCGAGGTCTTTCATGGCGAACTCGCGAGCAAGTTTCTGCATCAAAAAATGTTTAAGACTCGGTGAGGAGGTAGTCAGTATAATGTCATCAACATATAAGAGTAGATAAGCTGTATCGGGGCCATGATGATAAATATATAAAGAATGGTCGCACATGTTATGCCGAAACCGCATAGTAGTAACGAAATCAGTGAATCGTTGATACCACGCCCGAGGTGCCTGTTTTAACCCATAGAGAGACCGTTTCAGACGACAGACATAATCTGGAAATCGAGGGTCCCGAAACCCTAAAGGTTGATGCATGTAGACTGTCTCCGATAGGTGGCTGTGAAGGAAGGCATTTTTAACGTCCAGTTGACTAATGTCCCACCCGTGAGCAGTTGCTATAGAAAGAACCGTCCGAATAGTTACCGGCTTGACAACCGGGCTAAATGTTTCATCGCAATCAATCCCTACTCTTTGTGATCGACCATCACACACCAATCGCGCTTTATAGCGCTCTAATGAACCATCCGACTTTGTCTTATGTTTAAATAGCCAGATACAACGGATAATGTTCATATTGGGTTGTTGAGGTACGAGCTCCCACGTGTTATTTCGAAGGGCAGTAAACTGGTCTGTCATGGCATGGTACCAAGTGGGATTGGTTAAGGCTTCGGATGGGTTACGAGGTAGGGGTTCAAAGGAGGAAACATTGAGATTGAATGGGATCTTAGGTTTAGATATGCCCGCCATACTACGTGTGCGCATGGAGCGAGACAGCGGTGTGGGAGGTGGAGGATGGGGGAGCGGGAGGGGTCACGGACTGGACAGTGGGGTGTGTTTGGTGGTGGTTCGGGTCGGATATGTGAGGAGGAGTGGACGGCCGTTGGGCTAGAAGTCGGGTGGGATGATGAGGCGCTTTGGCCGATGAGTTGGGCCGATGGCTGTGTTGGGCCAGGAGGATTGTTGTGGGCTGTAGTTGGGCTGGAGGGATTCTTAACAGAAGTGGTAGTGAGAAAAGTGGAGCTAGGAAGGGAGGGTTGTGAGTTCGATTGCTGGGTAGAACCATATGAGAGGATGTGGGTCTGAGGCAGAGAGAAAGTCATAGTTTGGAGAAGAGGGATGTAGAGAGGCATAGGGAAACACATGTTCGTAAAAAACGACGTATCGTAGAGACAATTAACCGTTTGGTGGATATGTCATAACATTTGTACCCCCTATGGTTGGAGGGGTAACCGAGAAAAATGCATGGGAGAGAGCGGTTTTGTAGTTTGTGAATGGTACTATAGGGTAAGAGAGGATAGCATAGACACCCGAATACCCGGAGATGAGAGTAGGTGGGGTGTTTTTGGTAGAGAAGAGAGGTGGCGGTTTTGTTATTTTTTGTTTTTGAAGGTAAGATGTTGAGTATATAAGTGGCCATTTGGAGGGCATGATGCCAGAAAGATGGGGGGAGGGAAGCATGAGATAAGAGGGTGCAGACGATATTGTTGAGTGACCGAAGTTTGTGTTCGGCCTTACCGTTCTGTGAAGAAGTATAGGGGCAAGAAAAACGAAATTGCATTCCGTTTTGAAGACAGAAGTTGTGAAACGAGGTATTATTGTATTCGGTCCCGTTATCACATTGGAAAGATTTAATTTTCTTTTGAAATTGTGTATGTATATATTCATGAAATTGTTGAAAAAAGGTGAACACCGAAGACTTATTTATTAGAGGATATGTCCAAACAAAATTTGTGTAGTCGTCAAAGAGGAGAAGATAATAACGGTGACCCCTCGTACTTGGGATAGGGGAGGTCCATAAATCACCATGAACAATGTCAAAAGAAGATAATGTATTATTCAAGGAACTATTAAAAGGAAGTTTTACTTGTTTGCCAAAAACACACGATTGGCACAACTTATTACGATTACAAAAAGGAAAAGAAACAAAGTTTTGCTTATTAAGCACACGAAGTGATAAATGGCCAGGATGTCCCAAGCGTTAGTGCCAGAGTTCCTGAGATGTAGCAGCAAAAGCGGAAGGCTGGAAAGAGGAGACAACAGATGATGTCATCGGGTATAGATCCCCGGTGCTATCACATCGGATAATAGGAGTCCGCGTCAGGTAATCCTTCACAAGAAAACCAAATTTATCAAATTAAATTGATACATTATTATCGGTTGTGAAACGTCTAACGGAAAGAAGATTTTCAACTAAAGAAGGAGACAAGAACATTATTAAGGTTGAGTGGGGGGGGGGGGGTGAGAATGTGGTAAGGTGGTGTGACCGGTGCCGTGTATCGGTATCTTGGTACCATTACCAACGACAATGTGGTTCAACCTGTCATTATTGAAATAAGCGGAGAGATTACCTGACGTGTTTGTCATATGATGAGTGGCGTCTGTATCCATGTACCACGTCTGATCTGGTTGCATTGTGGTGGTGTGAAAAGCATGAGGGTCAAGCTAAGTAGGTGTGTACTATTGTGCATGAGCATGGTTGGCTTGAGGGGCAGGTTTAAGTATGCCATGTGAATTGTTGTAACGAGGCTGCATGGGGCGGGTGGATGGAGCGGTAGGGTAGGGACATGGTGGTGGGGTGGGGACGTACTGATAACCCGGGGGTGGTGGAGGGTAGTTATTCGGCACAAGGGGCTGAAGAGTGTAACCCGGTGGGGCGGTGAAAGGAGTTCCACGTACACCACGATAGCCACCGCACCCATCTTTGCGAGTCCCACGACCACCATGATTGCGTCCAGGGCCACCATAGCCGCCGGAGCCCCTGCCAGTGGATCTGTTTTGCTGTTGATCGCCGGACCCGCGGCCTGCAGAGTTGACAGAATACGATTCCGTCGGCGGGTCGACGGTGGTCTTGGTGGCGACAGTATGTAAGGCAGCGGCGCGACATGTGCTTTTATGTGCTTTTTGGGTTTCTTCGAGTATAAGCTTCGAACGAGCCTCATGAAAATCTGGTAATAGATCCGTTTGTTGAAGAAGCATCGCCACCCCCATCAAACTGCTCACTGAGACCTGCAATAAGTTATAAAACCAGGTGCTGATTTGAGACCGGAGCTTCTACGTTAGCCAACTGATCAGAGAGTTCTTTGATTGCGTGACAGTAGGAGGAGACATCTGAGTAATCAGTAAGTTTGATATTAGAGAACTTATGATTGAGATGAAGAGCCCTTGTATTTTTGCTGTTATTAAAGATGCCATGGATGGCTTTCCAAGTAGGAGCAGCAGTAGGTTGAGGCTTCAAAATAGTGCCCAAGAGAGTGGGCGTAATGGTGCCACAGATCCATTGCAAAACAATGGCATCTATGCGTTAGTCAGAGTTTGATATCATCAGAGGAAGAGGACTTATCGTTTTCGGCCGACGGTAGCTCTGACGATTCCAGATGTTTGTAGCAATCAAATGTCTGACAATGTATTTTGAGTAGTTCCGCCCACGAGATGTATTTGCTTTCATCCATCTCGAGTCGAATAGGTACGAAATTCTTGATGTTCGTGACCGTAAGTGCCGGGTGAATCTTGTCCATGGCGGATTGAGAAAGGAAGCAGTGGGTTTAGAAATAGAGAAGGGAGATGCGGACGGATGGAAGGCAGCCGACGGTGGGGGGTCGCCGGAAAAGAAGATGGGAAGGAGGTTAGGGCCGGCTAGGGTAAACGCTGGTCTCGTGATACCATATTAGAAGGTGATTTGGTGTAAACTTTCTTGATTTTTTATTGATTGACAATCTCAATATTTAATATAGAAGGACACATATTTACACATTATACCCGGCCATATAGATTGGATCATGTACAAACTGAGGACTACACATATATTTATAGTCTAATATTTTCGTCATGTCATAAAAAGTCCATCTCAATCCCCAAACATGTTACTTACATAGTATAGTTTTTGACGATGTAAATATTTATCGTGAAAACCAAATTATTTTATTATCAGTTTTTATGTCGAAAACCATTAACCAAGGAAATGGGGTTTTGTTTTAGGAGACAAATGCTCCTCCTTTTGGACACCCGCTCAAGTAGGTGTTTCCATTTTCGGTTTTTAATCATTAAATAGTATTATATTATCGAAAAACGAAGAAAAAAGCTATATTTAATCTTACTTATTTTGTACTTAGTTTATTTTTTATTTGCTATTCATTCATGTTAATTACTTTTGATCATTTGTTATTTTGTTTAACTATTTCTTCGAACAAACATCAACATCCTTTATATGTCCTACGTATAAAATCCGATGAAATGAAAGTTGTAGTCAATATTTGAAGAAAAAGAATGATATTGCCCCTCATCAAATTTGTATCCAACAACCTCTTTCTTCCCGTAAAACCTCATCTTTACATTAGGGATGTTCAAAAATATTCGAATCCGAATCCGAAACTGAAATATCCGAAGTCAAAATATCCGAAAATTCGGATATCCGAATTTCCGGATATCCGAAATTCGGATATCCGAATTTTCTGATTCGGATTCGGATATTGATTTTAAACATTTTCGGATATTCGGATATCCGAAAAATATCCGAAATAAATATTTTTTTAAATATTAAATTATATATATTATTTAGTTTAACATACTTTAATTTACTTAAGAAACCCTAAATCTAAAGTTTTAAACTTCGATGTTCACTCTTTTTGCCTCTTTGGATCCCGTCGTCCTCCAAATCTCGACCCTCACTGGCTCATTGTCTTACACCGCCGATTTGTAGTTTCCCATCGAGCTTGTTGCACACGGATTCGAGCTTCAAAATCGAGACATTTGATATCTTTTTGTTGGTATTTGACTATTTAATGTATTTGTATTAGACTATTTGCTCATTTGGATGTTTATCACTAGTAATTTTAGAGATTGAATGTATTTTTTTTTTACTTTTTTTTTTGTTTTGAAAATTCGGATATCCAATTTACTATCTGAATCCGTATCCGAAATTTCGGATATCCGAAATTCGGATATCCGAAATTTCGGATATGGATTCGGATAGTGAAAATCAACTATCCAAAATTTCGGATATCCGAAATTCGGATATCCGAATTTTCGGATATCCGGTTTTGAACACCCTTACTTTACATATATGAATCCTTAATAATTGAGTGACTTTTCGAAGAATCCTAAGCTCAAATCCCCAACAATCGAACATCTCCACCATATTTACCTCTAATGTTCAACCATAACAATAATCGAGTCGTGTTTCATGTGTGACTGAAGGGGTGCGAATGTTTATATATCGCCAAAAGATAAATAAATGAGATGAGAAGAGTGGGTTGGGCTGGGTTCGGTTGGATTTGGCTGTTTAAAATTAGTTACGATGATGATGTCATTGGCAGAGAAGGTGAGACGGCGAGGGGTGTTGATTTGTATTAGTTTATTTATTTATTTAGTTTTGAACGGCAATCTATTATACTCATACTCTTAAACTACACCAAAATATTTTCACTTAACATGAAATCTCTTCAAATAATACACTCCGAGGCCATACCTCTCCTAGCCACTAACCCCACGAACCGGATTGGTGATGTGTATTAGCAATATCGATAATAATTTTTTTTTTAAAAAAGCTAAATCAATTTCCAGCTCAAATGTCACGTTAAATCAGTGCCCAAAAAGTTATTACTTACAAAAAGTTCCAAGCATTTTTGAAAATTTAATACATCAAAACACAAGTTTGTAATTCTAACACATATAATAGTGAAACATGTGTAGCTAGATGCATTTTGATGCATTTTTCATGTAATTCTCACATCAGCTAGATGCATTTTGATGTATTTTTCATGTAATTCTCAAATCAGTTAGGTGGGAAAATGGATCATACTTGTAAAAAGATGGATTCTCTGTCAAGATGCGTTTTACTTAAGCGAATAACTCGTCTGATGAAAATAAAATCACGAGTTAAAGCGGACAAGATCCATTCTCTGATACTGTTTGTTTGGACTCTGCATGAAATTTTATGTATAAAATGCCTACTCTAAAAATGAACTACTGTTTGTTTGGACTCTGCATGAAATAAATTTTATGTATAAAAACGCCTACTCTAAAAATGAACTAGTGTTAATATTTTAGGGTATTCATTAACATGTGTTCGTGAGTATCAATCTAGAACTGTAGAACGTGGGGATTGTGTATCGTCACATGTGAGTTAACATCCGTATTTTTAAAAACCATTATAAATTATTCATAGTATCAACTATTAAGCATGATTAGGAAAGAGCTAGTTCCAGATATATATTTTTTTTTGATTTCCAGATATATTTTCTTTAATTTATAGATATAATTGAATAGAATGTTTTATAAAAGAAATTATACTTTAGTTACATACTTGCTCAATAGTGGGAGTGGTGATTTGTGAACCGTTGGTAACTATGTGTGTACACTTTACATATAAAAAATTAGCTTTTTGATGAGCATTATTTTGACGTATGGTTAGCTACCACAGTACACACAAAATAAAAAAAATAATAAATAAAATTAGCTAATTGGTAACTGATTGAGTTTTGTCTGGGTCGTACACCTACTCATGCCAGAAAGTACATTTTTTTTTAACAATAACCGGTGGATGTTAAATAAGCAAATATAAGCATGTGGATGTTTTTAATTGAAAGATTATTTTTCCCCAATCTATCCTTTCACATTGATCACCCTTCGGTATAGAACAATACAAGTTCTCCTAATTTTAGATGGAGATAATATTAATTTACAAGTATAAATGAGAAATACATGGAGACCATATTTATCTTATTATGAATATTATACCCCTACAGTCGAAGCGGGAGGAGGACAAATGTTAAAACTGAGTGGAAGTCGTTAAGTAGGACATGATAAAGACCTTTAGTGAAGATGTCAGCAATTTGATGGCGGGTTGAAACATACAATATACGAGTGTGACCACGACGAACCTGATCACTAACAAAGTGGATGTCTAGCTAAATGTGTTTAGTGGTGGTGCTGAACAAGATTTCCAAACAAATAGATGGTGTTGACATTGTCATAATAAACTAGAGAGGTTTGGTCGAGAGGACGGTGTAGTTCTAATAGTAAGTTGTGTAGCCAACAGAGTTCAACAACTACATTTGCAACTTGGCGATACTCTGCTTCCGCATATGACCGATAAATAGTAGTTCGGCGTTTGAAGGACCAAGAAAGAAGGTTAACCCCAAATTATACAAAGTCGCCGATGTAGAGTGTCTTGTGTCAGGACACCCGACCCAGTCAACTTGTGTGTATGCAAGTATAGAGTGGGCGTTGTAGGGCCTAGAGACAAGCCAAAGGAAGTAGTCCCTTGAATATAACCTTATGCATTTTAGCGCATTCCAGTGATCAACATGGGGTGAGTGTGTGTGAATACATATTTGTTGGACGACATACGTGATATCAGGCTGGGTAAATGTAAGATATTGTAATGCTCCTGCTAGACTACGGTACAAAGTCAGATTACTAAATTCTGAACCGGAAGTAGCACTGAGTTTGGCTTTAGTATCGAGGAGAGTGGCTACAGACAATCATCGTGGAAGGCTAGGAATTTATCGATCGGCCGAAGGCTTGTGCTTGTTAAATCGGTCTTAGATAGCTTACCAACTTATTTCTTCACTTTGTATAAAGCTCAGGTTTATGTTCTTGAATCTCTTGAAAAAGATCATGTTAATTTCCTTTGGGGGAAAGGGTTGATAAGAAACGTTGCATCTACTAGGTTAGATAATAGAGGCGACCCCGAACAAGCGCAAGGTGGGCGACCACCCAGGGTCCGGTTTTTCGAAGGGCTCGAAATTTTAAAAAGTTTCTAATTATGTGATTATCTTATATATATAATTTTGTTACACATTTTCACACAAAAGGTGTCTAGATGAGCTAGCAAAGTCTCAATTCCCTTAGTCCCAGTCGCGCCGCACCTAGAAGCTGAGTGACTAGGGTTCGAACCCTGCCTTTGGCATTTTTTTTACGAACGAAATTTCATAATCAAATTTTGGCAAAATTAACGTAAATAACAAGTTTCGAACATGTGGCCTTAACCTATTTAAAGAACTTAAGGAGTAAATAACTACCAATTCAACTAAGATGAGATGTTATTAGATTAACGACTATAAATCATATATAATAATATTCATCAGATACATGAAAGTTCAAAACTCAAAATTATATTGTATGTTACTTCATCTTTTTAATTAGAAAGATTATATAATTATATATCAAATAATAAATATATGACTAATATTCAGTTTGTAATAACTAAAGAAATACATAAGAAAACTTTTGAGGTTCTCGAGGCGGACAGTGTTAGACGGGAGGACATATTAAGACCTAATAACCGGATGGAGGGTTGGGTTTGGCCCTCTCGTAACTGTGAATAAAATCCTTCTTGCAAAATGTGCATATATACTGCACCCAGAACCGGATTGGCTCTGATGTAAGGTGATTTGTGATGCTTATGGGAAGGAGGGGAGAAATCCGTTCATCCCTTGCAGGATGGTGATAGGTGGCGTTTGAAACAATATCTTTAATATGGATGAAGCAGGAAGCCATGAGAGAGATAGAGAGAGAGAAAACAAGAGTCTCCGGAGTGAGGGATGTTTGGTTTGACACAAGAGTCGCGGAGCAAGGGGAGAATGGATCGACATAAAGGTCGAAAGAGATGCAGGAGCTCGAAACAATGAAGAAGGTTGGGTAAGAGTGCAACACAAAAATCTTAGGGGAAGACAGAAGAGGGATGCGGTTACAACCTTCTACTTCGCTAACCTCCCGCATGGATGCAACAGTATCTTCCTTTGGAGTTGTTATGGCCATGTTGGGTGGATGGTAGACATGTTCATTCCGAGAAGACTAGATTGGAGAAACAGGACTTTTGGATTCATGAGATTCAGAGGGGTTGTAGATGTGGAAGAATTGCTCAATCGTGTAAGAGGAATTAAAGTTGATGGAGCTCGTGTAAGAGTGTATGTAGCCAAGTGTGGGAAGGAATTAGGTAAGGGGCAAAATTATGACAAACCACCCAGACATAGAATAAACCACCCCCGGATATGGGAATAAGACTTGAAAGAGGGTCGGCATATCGACGTATTAGTCATCAACATGAATGGGGAATGAAGGGTAGTCTGGTAGGTTTTAGGGAGACATTAATAACGGGGAAAAGGAATGTAGCAAACTAGGAGGCTCAAAAGAACTTCAGGATTAGGATGACCGGGGGGGGGGGGGGAGAAACATGCAAACACATAGAGGAAACGACAGTAGGACGGTCCATATACAAGATCAACATTTCCTATACCTGGAGTACTACAGGCATGGATCCCTAATATGGGAAGCTCATGACATAGAGGCAAGCGGTGGAATCAGAGTGATGATGGAGAAGACCAGGTGTTCAAATGTTGTTGTCCCATACACGGGAGGACTAAAATTATTAGTAACACTCAAAGAAAATGAGGGTGCACATAGGTTTCTCCACAATTATCGAACAAAGTGGGAAACATACTTACATATCTTACAGTTATGGGCGGGACATGTGACAACTGGTAATTTTCAGGTTAACTCCGTTAATACCTTCCGTTATCTTTTGATAACGTCCGTTACCCAGTTAACTATAATAGTTAAACGAGCACTGCACTTTAGTCTAGACGTTTGATATCTTGTTCTATGATTTGATGTAAATCACACGTTATGATTTCATGTAAACTTTTGTCATTTTATGTGATAGTTAAACTTATGATTTTATAAAATATATGTATATATATATTCACATGGCTTATTCTATGATTTTATTTGACAATGTGTCACAATTATACATAACACTTTTAAGATTTTATACGAGTTATACATGTGTTGTTATGATTTCATGTTCATCGTGTTATATGAACTCGAATGTATATATTTATGGAATTATATATGGTTTTATGTGAACGAAATAAGGTTTATATTTTTTATTTTATAAACGCCACACGTTAAAGATGTGTAGACATACACACATTTAGTCATCGTCAAGTTAGTTCCGTTAACCCCGTCAGAGTCGTTAACAACTTCTAAAACTTTGAAGGGCCAAAAATAGAATTGCATCCCTTAAATATGTTTTTAATTAAGCAAACATGGAGGGATTAACTTTGCAATTCTTCAAACCCTGTGCCAGCCTTTGTAAGTGTTAGAGGCGCTTAGCATTGTCGATTCGTGATAAGTTGATTTAATTCGCATTCAAGTTCATCGAGCGTTTCACCTCCCCTAAAAGACCACCGAGTTAAAGCCTATCATCTCCATCAGTCGAAGTCGTTGCTCACAAACAACAACATAAAAAAAACGCACAACACCCTCTTCCTCATCTCTGTGCTCGTTCCCCTCTTCAACGCGAGGCAAAGAAAACCACAAAAAAACCCGAGAAATCCAGCCGTTCGACCACCACTCTACCACCATACGATCACCTGGTGGTGATGTGTCAATCGATGTTCAGGGCAGCACGACAGATGTTCGCTGATCAAAGATGAAGTTCGTGATTTCAGGATCGAGTTCGACGTTCGGTTGTAGTTTCGATATCGAAAATCACGTCAATCACTCATCTCCGACTCGAGGTAATAATCTTTTCATGTTAATCGCATGTTTCTGAGGATTTTTGTTTTTGTGTTCCGCGGCTTTCCGGCGACCGGAGATAACTCCGGCGAATTTAGGTTATTCGTTGGAGAAGATGACATCGTGATTGGTAGCATATAAGAACTTTTTGAGTTACAGAACATAATCAGCACATGGCCCAGTGGTAAGGCCTGCGCAGTATAACATCGAGGTCACGGTTCTAGTCCCGGCCTACACGTTTTTTTTTTCATGTTTTATCCCTGTGACCCGGTTATTGTTGATGCATGAACCTTGTGTGGTCGTTACTGTTCGAATTGTCAAACAGACTGATTTGCCGGAAACATGAACTGAGGTCCGAACCTCAGCCGAACTCCAGATCGGCGTGTTGTCGCAGCCTCCCCACTGATCCGGAGGAGTCGGAGCAGGTTCTAGGTTACCCAGTTCGGACAGAATGAAGAAGTATAAATAGTTTCGTCTTTGTATTTCTTTGTAAGTTTCTGTCTTGTGTCTGTGTGTTGAGGGGAGGTTCTGTCCGACCTCCCCCGGAGCTTAAACGTTTGTATACTCCTTCGTTATGTAATCATTCGACATGAATCAATGACAAAACTTCCGTCTCATCCATAGAATTGATCCGTATACGGTTTTTCAGTTATGTGCCTTGTTGCTGTATATAACCATTTCGGTTATATTCTAAACCAAAAAGATGACCTGCTCCAGCGGTTGGTACCTTGGTTGTGAACCTGGAGGTCATGGGTTCGAACCTAGCCACCCTCCATAATTTTTTTGTTTTTTTTTTGTTTTTGCTGTCTTTACCGATTTGTGGAGCATTTTATGACTTTGGACTTGTACCGTAAGTGTCCCTTAGTGTATTTTAATCCCGTAAACTGCATAAAAGGTTTGGTAATTGGATTTTCTTGTTGATTTCATAAAAATATAGTTTTGAATAATTATGAAACTGTATTGAATTATTGAGTATGGAAACTCTCGTACGTAAATATTATATATTTTACGAAAATGAATATATAGATATACGTACTTCATTTATTCAAAAAAACTCATGCGTATATTTTGTAGGAACCGATATGAATAAACGTTAATCTGTTTTGTAAATCCTTTGTTTACGCGATTGTGCATTTGGTTATATATCTACATATATATATATATATATATGTATATATATGTTTTGATTTTCTTCTTTTTTTTCTAAACATCTAATATTAGTAAATATTATACTTTCGCGTTATTTGATAACCGCTCGGATTTGGCAACGTGCCATCCTCGACTCGTTTCGGACTTCTCAACCTTCGTCATATCCTAGTCAAAGTCATTCGTTTTTTTCATCTTTAGTTTAGACTTGGTCGTTTTCAATCTGAACACGCACTTACACGTTTATGCTCGATTTAGGTGTTTGGTAGAGCACACAAGATCCGGCTAGTTGCTACTTGATGTTATTATTTTCGCTGGATTTGCTGTGCACCCGAAGGTGAGTTACACGACACTCGGTACGTTATCCGGTTTTGGACGATAACACACGCAAACACGTTACACCCGGGTTAGGGTGATAACACAACAACTTCTATGTATGATTAAAGTCAGAAATCCAGATATATATCACATGTTCACGTAAGATGGTCTATCTTTCAAGTCCTTACTTATCGAAACGGTTCATAGCATATCAGCGAGGGGATATTGGGTGGTGCTTCTGGGGTTTGACAAACCCCACTAACGGCGGGCGCGATGACCACCACCCGACTGGCGGATGACGGACTGAGGACGATGTCAGCCTAACTCAACCGCTGATCGAGTAGACACGGGGAAGGCAAAACACGTAAGGGATTCTTCCTACAACTAATTGGTCAGCTTCGGTTTGTCTGAACATTTTAGTGACATGAACTTAGGCTTGTGCTACACTACGATATGGATTGTACTTGCAATATACATAACCGCAGGGACGAATAAAATTGTTGTATTCGTACTGCATGTCTATACTAGTTGTAGATATGTACTTATGTGAACTCACCAACCTTTTGGTTGACGCTTCCTCTTTAAACATGTTTCTCTTAGGTCGCAGGTGTTCGAGTATCACGAGCATGCACGCATGAGCCCTTAAAACCCTGTTATGGTTTTCTATGCAAGTTACGTTATTTCAAATAACAATGTTTCATGTAAATACTAAATATTTTTTGGTTATGCTTCCGCTTTTGTAAATCTCAGAATATATATATATATATATATATATATATATATATATATATTACATTTTAATATAATGCAAATTTTATTATATTTAATATTTGTTTGGTGTAACTAATGGACTGGGATTCTGGTTTGCTCACACCCCACACGGTTAAACTCCGTTAATGGAAATTAGGGGTGTGACAGATTGGTATCAGAGTCATTTGTTACAGCGAACTAAGATTTTTGTCTTAGACTGTAACTGTTTTGCGTTAGTTGCACACTTAAATATTTTTCTCATGCATCGTGATACTCACTCCACACGCACCTGGCCTATAATATGTCGTTTTGTTTTTAGCATTTGACTCTCTTATAGTCACGACGAGGAGCCGGTTATTCTTGAGTCGTCTTCAACAACTCTGAGACGTGTATCTCTTGCTTAATATCCCTGGACAACGAGACGTCGAATCAGATCAGAGGATCACATCTTCACTCTTGACGAGCCGGTTGCTGCTCGGGATTATTCTAGTGTGAAGGATTAGGCATAGTACTCAGACATTGGATGAGTGCTTACTTAGGAAGGTGGTGTGATACCTCTTCCTGTACTTAAACCTTGTTCTCCTAGTGTGTGAAATTCTTGTTGAACCTAACCTATATGCATCGCTAAACTCTCATGTTCAGGAAACGTAATCATGACGTGCTAATAGTGCGATCATTCAATTTTAGCTGTGGCAACATTGTGTGAAATCAAGTGTTTGCCCATGGAGCACTTGCATCTACCTCTGTTACCCTGATCGTTTTCACACTTGCCTTGATCGTTTAAGGTCCTCTTCTCGCTTCTATCGCGTTGTGCGTCAAAGACACAACTTGGGTACAACTGTTATAACCTCAACGGTACCTGATGTTGGCTGACTGAAGTTTTCTCTTTATCTACCGGATTATGTTCAAGTCAGTATACGTGATAAACCCTATTCAGATCCTATTGAGCTAAATTTCTGGTTGACTCGCTTTGGGTGGGTCATTCCAATCGAAGCGAACATTTTACTCTCAAAATTCGTCTCTTTAACAGATTCTGGTCGAGATAACCATGAGTTAGTGACCACATTCTTGATACCCACATTGTGGATATCTCATATATACTCCACAATACCTGGTAGCTGAGGTAAGAGGAACTAGGGTGATTATATAAAGTAAATCACAGTTACGGGTGCACACGTAAATGTAATTTGTAGTATATGAAAATCCTAGAGAATCCTACTAAGCAAGCCAATGGTCGTATTGGGACCAAATTCCTGTAAAAAAAAATTCCTCATGGCATTGAATGTTGAACATGTTGAACTCAACTGGATGATTCGAATCATCTATTCTTTGTAAACGTTATCACGCTTGAGCTTATCTCCCATATTTATGGATTCTAATCCCTTCGAGAATTCTTCTGAAACATATTATATAATGCTGGAGGGACATCGTTTCACTCGTGTACTTAGATGACAAGTTTTTCTTAACTATGAAAACTCTTGACGAAAACTTTGACTGGTTTTTGATTCACCTTGAATCGTAACTCTACCCCTACGACCTCATCTACCAACAATCCCTGGAACTTTTACGATTGTGAGGCAACTTAGACGAACCTTAACCAGAAGAAAACCCAGACAACACTGGATACGCGAATTTATAAATCATATATCACGGGCATTGGAACATATTTCTGGGTTGAAAGCTCTTGTGAAGTTTCCTATGAAGATTCATATTGTTGACTTTATTGTGCGAGCGAAAACTTGTTGCCAGCAACATCGTCACGATTGGACAAACCGATTACCTCACTGCAAACATATTTCTCACTAATGGGTTAATGTTAGTGAAAAGTCTTTCTGGTTTCGAACTAATGACTTCCAGTTTTAGCGTGATGACTATTTCGGTTGGCCTCCTAGACATGTACTATTGATTTTTTTCTGCATGATTTTAACCGTTTATGATTTAGCAACCAATAATTTCTGATTCTCACACTTTTGTAATCTTTTATGTCTTGGTTAAGCTTTCGAGCTTTGAACCAGCAAGTGTCACACTCCTCGTTGGTATTTCAACTAGTTAACATCATTGATGATGAGACTACCTTGTGCCTCTATTGCAGTAATAATACAAAGCCTTTTTTTACACACAACAAGCATGAACTTCTTGTTATCTATAGTTAATTGTACCATCGACCTTGTATTTTCCCTTCTTACCCATAGAGTACACCAAGTTATCCATACATTTTGTGTACTTATTAACGCTCTTGTCATAACAACTATCGACAAATTTCTGGTACCCAGATCCTCATCATCCTTTTCAGGAAACTTTCATTGGTGAACCCCAACTTGAACTTAACCCAAAAGACCTGCTTTAAATTCTGGATCATCTTGAAATCCAAAGCGTTATGATATTCGCACTGCGTGTGCGAAACTCTCAACGATCTTCACTAGAATGACAAATCCTACGCATCTTACTGGTCTTGTGAATGGGAAACACCTACACTTTTGTTAGCACAATGTACTGAGGTTTTAATCTCTCGTCCCCCTTTGCATTCTAACGTATGAGAGAAACTTGACGACCCTTATTTCTGTTAGAAATATCTTATATGGTTTGACTAATAGCTAGTAACGGCAGGCAGCTGGTACGCCTTCAAGGTGCTAGTAGTGTGGTGGGTTAGCTGCGGTACTCCCTATATATAAACATTAGTGGCATGTTGAATGTGGGATCAGTACCGAACCAATGATTGACTTTAGAGTCATACGCAAGGACCTCATCTCGAGAAACTCCATCTAACCGGACTATGCTCTCGAAAAAGCTTTCTAATGCTTCTTTCTGTGAGATTACATATATTTCTTACATACTCCTACCAAAAAGGGACATACCCAACATAATCAAACCCATGCTTTCAAATGCCCGAATCGAGAAGAAAACTCTCCTAACACGAACTTTCTATTACGGGTCAGATGTGAGTTCCGACTTAGATGAACACCAACGTTTTAAAAACAAGAGATTTTTTTTTCCTTATGAATGACAAACCGCATGGTCGAATGAACAATTCCAACTTTTAGAAGTATGTGTTATGAAGTAGATCGACTCCTGTTTAAGGGAAAACTACTTTTAAATCGGCTTCCCCTTTTGATGAACTCTCTAGCTATCACTAAAGAGATACCCCCAATCCTTTCTTTTGAAGCACATGATTTGAACTCTCGAATCGTTGTAAACCGGCACTAAACCCTAACAAAAATTCATATGTACGGTTATCTAAAGCCAAACCCGCCTTTGAATACCTTGATGCTCTGTGTTTTGAAGACACACGTTATATTCATGCTCACGTCGTGCACTATTTTCAAATACTATTTAAACCAGTATTCTGGAAAGAACAATTCATAACGCATAAAGTGCGAGAACACCAATTAGATTGGGCATCGTTTGTGAACTCAAGCGATGAATACTCCTCTTGACGAAATGATTACTCTATGGAACGGTATAACCGATGGCACGTTCATCTCGATATCTATTGATGCGAATTTCTTGCTAAACCTTGTCAAGAGTGTTGGATATTTCTCCTTTAACTCTACACTATCTATTACTGTAATAGCCCAGACCCGTCGCACCAAGATATTGTTTGCTTTGGCAGCCGGCAAGCCCTCAGGCATCCGCCCCTCACGGATTTAAAACGCGTCTTGATAGGGGAGGTATCCACACCCTTATAAAGCGGTGCTTAGTTCCCCTCCCCACCAATGTGGGATGTACAATCCTCACCACTTAGGGGACCAGCGTCCTCGCTGGCACACTGGCCGACGACTGGCTCTGATACCATTTGTAACAGCCTAGACCCGTCGCACCAAGATATTGTCCGCTTTGGTAGCCGGCAAGCCCTCAGGCATCCGCCCCTCACGGATTTAAAACGCGTCTTGATAGGGGAGGTATCCACACCCTTATAAAGCGGTGCTTAGTTCCCCTCCGCACCAATGTGGGATGTACAATATCATCCTCAAGTTGAAAGAATTTTCGTCCCGAAAATTAAGGTAACACTTGTGGTAGCGCTGACTAATTGACTGGAATGAAGGAAAATGGGGAAGAAAATTCTTCAGTTATGACATCATCCCCAAGTTGAAAGGAAATTTCTTCCCGAAATTTGACCAGTGTCATTTGTTACAAGATTTGATCTTGACAGTAATATATTGAAAGAATTATGGTTTTCTACTCCAACAGGAATGATGAACATTATGTCTTAGAATGTATACAACATGTTGAGGAGGTGCCAAAATGTTCACATGATTTTGAAAAGAATCCAAATTGAAAGTATAGAAGTTTTCTGATCAAGAGTTTCTACGAGAAAGGTCGATCGACTGTGTTTCGGGACCAGTGGTGAGAGACAAAGTTTAACAGAAAGTAACATGATAACATAAGTGTCTGAAGTCAAAACTTTATGTGACAGAGGGATCATAATATGTGTGAGCAGCCCCCAGCTAACGCTAGGAGGGAGATTCTCATTTCATGTCTCGTTTTCGCATAAGGCCAACGCATTCACCAATAGTCCAGGTGAATCAGAGAGAACGGAATTTGGGTATGAGAGAATTGTGTGCGCATCAAGTCAATCAATATTTTATAATTGACCCCTTGTCTAATGAAAATGTCAACATGCATCTTAAATTACCTAGCAACTGGCAAATATCATAGAATTACACAAGACTGGTAAAGTTAACCTGAGGGCCCATTGGTTGATTACATACTTTATGGACTTATGACCAATTAAGTTCACATGATTCACATTTTATGCAATAACGATTAAATTCACATTTCTAGCAATAACGATTTGGATAGCATATGAGTTTCTACGAGGCTTTCCTTTAATGATTGATATGCTCAACGTATTTTATCACGCAGTCTATCATTAAGATTCTAACATACAACGCATGCAATTGTCCTAACACTTGTTACACTAGCATAAAATACTAACATGGCATGTCTATAGCATTTAAGTTCACCAACTAACCAACACAACCCATACGGTGCAAAGTTCACGGGGAAACTTCGCACATTCTTGTCATTCCCACCGAGGTAGGAGACTTAGGACATTGTATGGTGTATGGTTTTCATACTCAATTAACTTAATACATTCAAAGCATGTCATTTTATGGTTCCTAACACGTTTCATACACATAACTAATCATGCAATTCTATGCGACTTATGTTTAAATCAGCACTTCAATGATTAATCAGTTTGTATACCCTAAACATAGGATTAGATCCTCAAATTTAGCATGCATAAACACATATGTCTCGTAAACATTTTTCATGAGAAGGTCAAAGGAAAACAAACTATCTATCATGGTTAAAACGGTTTAACAATTGCTCACATATTGAAACATAGATGGCAACGTACTGATTTAGTGACAGCGAAACCGAGGTCCAAAAAGTAATTAAATCGGGTGCTACAATTGCCTCTCGAAGGTAACACATAAAAGTTTGTTTAAAAAAAAATAATTTTTACTAAATTATGCTAAGAATTATTCAGACAATAGTGGAAACGATTAGGTTCAAATTCAAACTATGGTTCAGCATCATACAACATCTCATCATACATATTACCCCTGGTAAGGGTCCAAAAATGAGGGCAAAAGTTCACTCAAAATAAAAGTGTAAAGCGTGAGGTACCAATAATCGGCAGTGCCCTACAGAAAGGTATATGGCATCAAATATGAGGACATCAAATTTAAGACGAAGAGCGCCAATGGCTCAGTTCATGAATTCATGTGAGTGTTGAGGTAGTGGTGTATGGTAGTCGCAACTACACATTCCAAGGTGTGATATGAGTTTAGAATGGCACCGGTTGAGATACAAGCTGGGAGGGGGTGTAACCGACGTAATTGTGACAACTGGTAATTTTCAGGTTAACTTCGTTAATACCTTCCGTTATCTTTCGATAACATCCGTTACTCAGTTAACTATAATAGTTAAACGAGCATTGCACTTAAGTCTAGAAATTTTATGTTCTATGATTTATGTAAATCATACGTTATAATTTTATGTGGACGTTTTGTCATTTTATGTGGCACTCGAACTTATGATTTTATGTGATATCTTTATATATATATTCACATGTTATTCTATGATTTTATGTGACAATGCGTCACGTAAATGCATATAACATTTCTTTTATTTTATGTAAGAATATATATACGCATCGTTATGATTTTATGTTCATTGTGTTATATGAACTCAAGGTATATATTTATGGATTATTATTCGTGATTTTATGTGAACGAAACAAGGTTTATAGTTTATTAACGCCACACGTTAAATATTTGTAGACATATATACTCATTGGTTGTCGTCAAGTATTCTCCGTTAACCCCGTTATGAGTACGTTAGCAATTTGTAACTTTGAGGGGCCAAAAATATCATTCCTTAAATATGTTTTTAATTAAGCAAACATGGAGGGATTAACTTTGTAAATCTCCAAACCCTGTGCCACCTTTGTAAGTGTTGAGGCACTAGCATTGTCAATTGATGATAGTTGATTTAATTCTCATTTAAGTTCATCGAGCGTTTCACCTCCCTAAAAGACCACCGAGTTAAAGCCTATCATCTCCATTAGTCGAAGTCGTTGCTCACAAACAACAACATAAAAAAACGCACAACACCATCTTCCTCATCTCTGTCTCGTTTCCTCTTCAACCCGAGGCAAAGAAAACCACAAAAAAACCCCGAGAAATCCAGTCGTTCGACCACCACTCTACCACCATACGATCACCTGGTGGTGATTGTTAATCGATGTTCAAGTCAACCGAAGTGTTCCCGATCAAAGGTGAGTTCGTGATTTAGGATCGAGTTCGAGTTCGGTTGTAGTTTCGATATCAAAAATCACGCCAATCACTCATCTCCGACTCGAGGTAATAATCTTTTCATGTTAATCACATGTTTCTGAGGATTTTTTTTTGTGTTCTGCGGCTTTCCATCGACCGGAGATAACTCTGACGAATTTAGGTTATTCGTTGGAGAAGATGACATCGTGATCTGGTAGCATATAGAAAATCTTTTCTGGTTACAGAACATAATCAGCGCATGGCCCAGTGGTAAGGCCTCCGCAGTATAACATCGAGGTCACGGTTCCAGTCCCGGCCTACACGTTTTTTTTTTCATGTTTTATCCCTGTGACCCGGTTATGTGCCTTGTTGCTGTATATAACCATTTCGGTTATATTCTAAACCAAAAAGATGACCTGCTCCAGCGGTTGGTACCTTGCTTGTGAACCTGGAGGTCATGGGTTCGAACCTAGCACCCTCCATAATTTTTTTGTTTTTGTTGTTTTTACGATTTGGAGCAATTTATGACTTTGGACTTGTACCGTAAGTGTCCCTTAGTGTATTTTAAACCAGTAAACTGCATAAAAGGTTTGGTAATTGGATTTTCTTGTTGATTTCGTAAAGATATAGTTTTGAATAATTATGAAACTGTATTTAATTATTGAGTATGGAAACTCTCGTACGTAAATATTATATATTTTACGAAAATGAATATATAGATATACGTACTTAATTATTCATAACTCATGGATATTTTGTACAAACGATATGAATAAACGTTAATCTGTTTTGTAAATCCTTTGTTTACGCAATTGTGCATTTGGTTATATATATACATATATATATATATATATATGTATATATATGTTTTGATTTTTCTTTTTTTTCTAAACATATAATATTAGTAAATATTATACTTTCGCGTTATTTGATAACCGCTCGGATTTGGCAACGTGCCATCCTCGACTCGTTTCGGATTTCACAACCTTCGTCATATCCTAGTCAAAGTCATTCGTTTTTTTCATCTTTAGTTTAGACTTGGTCGTTTTCAACTGAACACGCACTTATACGTTTATGCTCGTTAGGTGTTTGGTAGAGTACACAAGACCTGCTAGTTGCTACTTGATGTTATTATTTTAGCTGGATTTGCTGTGCACCCGAAGGACACAACCTTTACGTTACGTCCGGTTTTGGACGATAACACACGCAAACACGTTACACCCGGGTTAGGGTGATAACACAACAACTTTTATGTACGATTAAAGTAGAAATCCAGTATATATCACATGTTCACGTAAAATGCTTTATCTTTCATGTCCTTACTTATCGAACCGTTAATAGCATATAGCGAGGGGATATTAGGTAGTACTACTGGGGTTTGACAAACCCCACTTAGCGGGCACGAGATGCACCACCCGACTAGGGTGTGAGCAAACCAGGATCCCAGTACATTAGTTACACCAAACAAATTTTAAATATAAAAACATTTACATTATATTAAAATGTAATATATATATATATATATATATATATATATATATATTCTGAGATTTACAAAAGCGGAAGCATAACAAAAAAATATTTAGTATTTACATGAAACATTGTTATTTGAAATAACGTAACCTGCATAGAAAACCATAACAGGGTTTTAAGGGCTCATGCGTGGATGCTCGTGATACTCGAACACCTGCGACCTGAGAGTAGGATGGGGTTTGACAAACCCCACTCAGCGGGCACGAGATGCACCACCCGACTGGCGGTCGGACTGAGGACAATGTCAGCCTAACTTACCGTGATCGAGTAGACACGGGGAAGGCAAAACACGTAAGGAATTATTCCTACAACTAATTGGTCAGCTTCGGTTGCGAACATTTTAGTGACATGAACTTAGGCTAGCTACCTACGATATGGATTGTACTTGTAATATACATAACTGAACTACGAATAAAATTGTTGTATTCGTACTGCATTTCTATACTAGTTGTAGATATGTACTTATGTGAACTCACCAACCTTTTGGTTGACGCTTCCTCTTTAAACATGTTTCTCTCAGGTCGCAGGTGTTCGAGTATCACGAGCATGCACGCATGAGCCCTTAAAACCCTGTTATGGTTTTCTATGCAAGTTACGTTATTTCAAATAACAATGTTTCATGTAAATACTAAATTTTTTTTTGTTATGCTTCCGCTTTTGTAAATCTCAGAATATATATATATATATTACATTTTAATATAATGTAAATGCTTTTATATTTAATATTTGTTTGGTGTAACTAATGGACTGGGATCCTGGTTTGCTCACACCCCACACGGTTAAACTCCGTTAGTGGAAATTAGGGGTGTGACAGGACAGAAGCGGATTTAGGTCGAGTCACATGTATAAAGGTGATGGGTGTTCCGATTATGATACGAGATGATATCACATTCGAAAATATTGGGATACTATTTGGCAGATTGGTCGGGCCGTCAGAGTTCTCGCGGGCGGATGACGACAACTCGGTTGGGAGATGCTACATACTCACTAAGTACTTAGGGTGGATTGTTGAGATTATCAACGTTGTATGGAATCACAATAGCTATCGGGTGTGGGTAACTGAGGAGGATTTTTCATGGACACCACCGACTCGTAATGACCCACCCAAGGAAACTAAAATTCCAGTAAACTCGGCATCCGGTAGGAGTGCCGGAGATAGACGAAAAGGGTGGGCAAGTCGAATGGTTGAGGGTCGTCTGCTACGCCGACATGCAGTGGGGTAAATACGGATGGTGGGTCCTAGGTCGCTGATATTTCAAAAAACAAAGAAATCATAGTACAGGGGAACCTGAAAAGGAATTAGATGAACTGGAGGGGGGGGGGGGTATAATGAACCGGGTCTTGGGTTTCATGGGGTTGAAAATTAATTTAGAAAGGAGGGAATGTTTTTTTGGGCCAGATAAATGAGGACATATGTGCGTTCGATGGGATAGGAAATAATAAAGAAAAGGGGGTGTCAGAACTGGTGAGGATTCGAGGGCTTGGGAATCTCAAAAGCACATGAGAAATAAAGAACCAATGATAGCAAGTGAAGGGATCTCCAAGATTACAAAGATGAGTTTGGTGCAAATGACGACTTATGGGATGACAATGGGTATACGTCACTCCCTGAGTTCAGAAGGGCGAAAAAAGCTAATAAGAAAACCATAATCGCAAACATAAGAATCCAAGAGAAGATGATGAGGGGCAACAATAAAGCGGCGATTTGAGGGTTGATTTTTAGAGCAATGGCGGCATGATCCTCAAGGGCAACATCGTCTTCCAAATCTCAAAAACCAGTTCAATCGGTAAGACGGGAATACTAGAAAAAGGTGGATATAGAGGTCAACAAAACAAAATAAATTGGCGAGGTGGTTGGGTATGGGATGGAGGGATTCGAGGATCAAGTTCGGATCCTAATCGAGGAAGCAAGGGATGAAGACGTTCCTTAATGAATTTATTATCACTAAACATCAGGGGAGCCAAAAGTGACTTAAAACACTCGTGGATGAAGAGACTAAAATGTTTAAACAATATTTAATTTGTAGCTATCCACGAGACAAAGTTGGAACATGCTGAGAGTATTCGGGTGGAGAAACTGTGGGATAGGTCAGTATATGAGTCGAAGGCAGTTGGAGCGGGGGCAGATCCGGTGGACTTGTGTGTATCTTGGATCCATCTATTTTTAATAAAACTGTTGTCGTGTCAAATAGAACCTCAATGATGTTGTTGCGGCTGATTTTGGACCTCTATCATTCAAAATGTTTAACTCTTGGTTTGATAGAGATGGGTTTGATGGGATTAACTCGCTTATGCCATGGCGCCCCGGATAAACACATCAAATAAAGACAATTATCGAAGCTCAGATGTATAAAATGTGAAGTAAAAGAGTGGTGGTGTGAAATTAAAGAAGAAGAGGAAGGGCTCATCAGGGAACTCAGGAAGATAATTGAAATAGGAGAGATAATGGCTAAATCAAGAGCACTCACGGATGGGGAAAAACCAAAAAGCTGGAATGGCGAAATCAAGTGGCTCAAATGGAATTACAAAAGCTGAGTGATATATATCTGACAAAAGGCAAAAATAAAGTGGGTTGTAGAAGGAGATGAGAAATCAAGTTTTTTTTTCCACGGTATAGTAAAGAGCAGGGCGGCTAGTAATAGAATTACGGGCTCTTTGGTAAATGAATCATGGTGTACGGACCCGGAATAATTAAACAGTCCATTGCTGACCATTTGAAGACAAATTCAAAGAACCTCTACAGATTCGGCCTATTAGGACAGATAGGGGCTTCAAGCGATTGTCTGAAGATCAAGCATCGCTACTCGTATCCCCTTTTACATTACAAGAAATAAAAAAAGCCATTTGGGATTGCGGAAGCAACAAAAGCCCCGAACCTAATGGATTCAATTTTGGGTTATTCAAAAAGTACTGTGAGATATTTTCTCATGACTTCAAATGCTTATTGGATAATTTCTTTAACACATGGGAAATTAGGCGAGGCTGTAATGCATCTTGTTTTGCTTTGATCCCAAAAGTGAGGACCCTTTAAGAATTGAAGACTTTAGACCAATTTCTCTCATAGGTTCAGTTTATAAAATAATTGTAAAGTGCCTTGCCAATCTTCTAGGTCATGTTATTGGGTCTGTTATTAGTAACTCTCGGTTTTCTTTCCTCAAAGGCCGTTTTGTTCTGGATGGGTTTAATTGTCAATGAGACGGTGTCCTGGCTCAAAGACTCGAAACGAAAAGCATGCTTATTTAAAGTGGATTTTCAGAAAGCTTACGATAATGTTAAGTGGTCCTTCCTAGTTAATACAATGGAGCATATGGGCTTCTGATATACATCAAATTATACATATTTTTATATTAAATATTCCCCACATTTCGGGTTACTTCTGACAACTAATAACAAAACAGTGCCATATTGCTTTCTTTTAAATTTTCAATGTAATCCGGGCTAAAATCACAAAAGGAGCTAAAAATGCGGAAAATACAAAGAAAAATGCAGACTTTGTGAAATTTGGCCTCACACGGCCCGTTCCCCTCCTGAACAAACTTCTATAGGTTGACTTCTGCTTCTGACTAGGGGTGTTCAACGAATTTAATTTCGAATACTCTAGTAATTCGAATCGAATTATTCAAATTTCAATTTTTAAAACCTGGATTCGAAATATATTCATCGAATCGAATCGAATTCGAAATTCGATTCGCTTCGAGTTCAATTTTTGAATTCAAATCGAATATGAATCAAATACGAGTCGAATCTGAATAAACTCATTTTCAATTGAACCAAAAAAAACTTGTCTTAATTTGATTTTCAAAACTACTAAAAACTTAATTATTATAGTAAAAAAATACAAATCTATATAAGTATAAAACTAGTAAACATCCGAAAGATTTTAAAATATAAAGTTTTATGTGGAAGTGAAATCTTGAAGACGAAGGAAACCTTTCAACTTTCAAGGTATACTTTAAGGATTTAAAAATTTAAAACTTTTGAAATAAGGCGTGAATTATAATAAGTAAAACTAATTCTAAAATATTTTTATGAATATATATTTATAAATATATAATTATTTCTAATTCGAATTTTGAATCGAAACGAACTAAAAATCTCATACTCTATTTCGATTCGAACTTTGATATTAGACGTTGAATCGAATCGAATCGAATTTGAAATTTCGAACTGCTCATTTTCGAATCGAACCGAATTCCGAGTTCCTCGAATCGGATTCAAAATCTGAACACCCCTACTTTTGACACAGCATGGCCTGTGCCACTGATCCAGCATGGCCCGTGCCCCTGACCCTACAGGATTCCTGAAGATCGCCTGACAGACACGACCCGTGCCCCTGACCAGGCACGACCCGTGCCCGATTCCATTTTCGCCAATAAAAGCCAGCCAACCTCCCATTTCATAACTTGCTCACTTATTTCCCCTCTTTTAGTTTAGATCTTCGTTTTTACTTTTGAGCCACTTGTTTTCGGTGATTTTAAGCATTCGACGTCAAGTTTATAAGAATATTAACTTAATAAGATTTTGTTTAAAGTTTGTATATGAAATACTCATTTTCTGTTAAGCAAATCTTTAAAGGCATGCTTGGATAAATTCTTACACTAACTTGGGGGAAAACAAGCCTTTTGTGGGTTGGTTAAATGAGTTTATAAACTCACCTTAAGGTGTGTACTAATAACTTCATGAAAACTCTTTACATTGAAAGTTTATTGTCACCTTTTTGAACAAATGTATCTTGTGTATTGCGATCATTTGAGGAGTCGAAAGCTCATCAGCGGGACCTGTGAAACCTGACTGGGGGATGATGCATGATCCTTTTGGTGACTCACATCCCATGCAAAGCAATACATTCGAGTGTTGTATGTCTATGTAAAGAAACTCAGTTTTCACACATGTGCGGTGTGAAGGTAATGGTTGGGATGAAGGGTTGGTAATATTTTGCCACTGCGTATACGTGGTAATGATGCATTAGTGGACTTGGCTTTGGTTATGACCGACCATATATGTGGAGAAAACAAACCTTAGCTCCTTATAAAGAACTTTTCATAAATAATCTGATGCGTGTGTTGTTCCCCTGCTAGTTCATGACAACGTATCCGAGTGCAAAGGTACTTTGACTATAAGGCCCTACAACTAAATGACATTCACGCACAGTGTACTTGTTGCTACCAGAATGGTTTTCTCGGTAGTCACCTTTATGGGTGGATAACAGGAGGAACATGAGATGGGATTTGAGGCTGAGAGGCGGTCCCCCTCGCCTGCTATTAACAATCTTAAGGGAAGATTATAAATAAACAGGTTACTAACCCAACAACTGGTGAGTCCTCCAAAGTGATATTATCTGTGATTGTTAAAGCTTAAAACCCATTTTTATCTTTATTTTATTGTTCCTTTATTATGTTTATTTTAACCCTAAAACTTAAAGTAAGACTTGGTTAGAAGTTAATAGAGGTAAGTATCAAGAGCCCTTAGTTCCATACATTATGTCATTGGACGACCTCAGTTTCTTATCATTATTATACTACGCTGCCATGGGTGCACTTGCCCGTGTATGTGGTACATAGTAATAGTTCGTAATCGTGTTTTATAAATTTAAAGCTTACATGCAATAGTGGTGTTGAAACTAAACCATAATTGCCATATTTTTATATACACCCGAACGCATAACATGCTTTTGGCACCGTTGCCGGGGACACAAATGAGGATTTTGAGAAAAGTCCGAGTTAACAGCCTAACTTTTTTTTTTACTTTTTTTTTATTTTTATCTTATTTAAACCCCTTTAAATTGTACCAGAAATATTTCAAGGATAGATGAATATCCGAAGGAGTCGGTTACAATAATGGTTGGCCTCAATCTGTGTGGTGTAGAATATGCGGCGATCCCCATTATTCTCAGGACTGCTACATATTAGCACGGACGCCCGCGTTTTGGCGAGTGGATGATGAACCTACCAGAAGAAAGCCCTGACCATTTTCCATGTTCCTCTTCACAACCAGAGCAAGATAGTACCTATTGCCATAACTACAGTTATTATGAGCAAGAACGCAAAAATTGGCAAGAAAGTACTAGAATGTCGGTTGAGGAAGAAGAACCCACATTTTTTATCTTCAACTTCTTGCATACATGTTTTTTCCTTTTTCTGTAAATGGTGTGCTGAACAGGACTACGAAGGTGTAAGCCATGAATATAATGAATACCCACCATATACAGAAAAAGCTCCTTACTTTCGTCCAAAAAGCGACCTCGAAGAAACCACGGAAAGAATGCTTGCTCATATAAAGGTTTTAGAGGACTACTTTAAAAGACTACGAAGTGAGGAAGAACAAATCATAGACAAGGATGTGATTTTAGATGAGAAACCCCAAAAAGCCATCATCGACCTCTGTTGTCGAGAAATAAAGGAGTTGGACGCAATACCTTTAATTTAGATCTTGACTCCCCAAGAAGATGAACTACACCCGATAGAGCCAGAAACGTCAGTACCAGAAGAGACCACTGTCTCTATTATTCTAGACACTAGTAAGAAAAAAACACTTACCAACTCAGGTACGCATTTCTAGGCCATCTTTAGAAGTCCTTACTGCTATTCTAGAAAATGCAAGGTTTTTCAGAGATATGGTTACTTCACCTAAATTAGAAGACTTACAGCACATTATTTTCACTAAGCAACAATCACTGCGAAATTCTCTATCCCACATTGGTGGGATAACTAAACTAAGGAGAATATCCAAGGCTATAAATAAGGGCCTTGGTGGTTCATTCCAATTCGCTCATTTGGCTTGAGTATTCGCCTCCTTCTTTCTCCCTCCTTGTGTAAGAACTACTTATAGTTCATCCCACCTTAGTTAAATAAAAAATTCGAGTCCTTGGGTGTGATCCCATCAGAGGCACGACGTTTGTGGTGCTAGCTTCCTTGAAGTCGAGAAGGATTATTATAGTTGTTTACTATAACAACTAAGAGGTATGTAACCCTATCTGTCTTAGTAGTTTATGTATTTATTTTGATTGTTTGCTAGGGTTTATGATATGTTCATAGTTATAGGTTCAATTGTGAAAACATAGATCTTGTTTTAGGTTGCATGCACCCATAATTGTTTAAGTTTGCTTGTAGTGCCTGAAACCCATCAGTGGTATCAGAGCATAAGGTTTGTTTTCAATTGAATTAGGTATAATTGTTGAACTATTAGGAGGCTCACATTCGATTTTAGGTATTAGGATTTTTGAAACCCTAATCTTGCCCCCTAAGTTCCGAATGCCTTTAGGATAAGGATTAATTTAATTGTTTAAATTTATTATCCTATTATTATTATTGATATATAATATTGGTATTTTTAAAAGTTTTAAAGATACACCTTATACTATATGTATGATTAAAAGATTCATTGTTATTATATGTATAAGAACAAAAGTTAGTCAAATCAATAGTAGGCCTCATTCACGAAGCTAGTTTATAAGGGGGTATAAGGAAACTGCCTATAAAATGGTAGTTGAATGGGTGTCCATTCTCACCCACCGCTTCCTTGATTAGTGGAGGGTCGTTAGCCGAACGGGTTTGATAGGACTAAATTTAACTCCCATTAAAAGTATAATGACATTAAAAGTAACTAAACCTTTTATTATAAATTCCTAGTTACTTTAGGAAAAATGTGAATTTGTATGCTAACCCATGAAATTGCACATTACACTTTATAAGTCATTAGTGGAGCGTGTGTGGTTAACCGACACACTAATATGGACTAATAAAGAGTTGTAATGGGTATCTCAAAAATTATTATTGTTGATGGAGCGTGTGTGGTTAACCAGCACATCAATTGAGATGATAAATGACATTGGGGTTGCCAAGCACATTTGCATGGTTATTCACATCTTGTTTGTGATCCTCGGTATCCCAGTCACAAATGGAAGAGCATAATCCGAGATTAAACAT
>JBCNJP010008846.1:0-35990 GCA_039602395.1 Deinandra increscens subsp. villosa
AATCTTTATACCTTAGTCCTTAGTCATTTCTATAAAACAACATAAGTACTAGGGGGACTTGATGACCAGATCTATGAAACCGTTAAAAATTGGAAAATTTCTGATCATTGAAACTTGTGATCTACACAAAAGAGAAATGTGTGTTACACTCTTTTTTCCTTAGTTTCGGTTTTTTCCCCACAGGGTTTTTCCAAACAAGGTTTTTAATGAGGTAACAAATCAAAAACACATGCGAACTTAATAAAGATGGTCGATTAAGGTTCTCAAACCTCAGCGGAAGTACGAGACACTTTTAACTTCTAGTCCAATAATTATTGCTCGAATAATCAATGGACTAGGGGGACTTGATGAGGATAGGTCAAGACCGGACATGCAAGTGTCCTGGCATCTACACTTCCGATGGTAAAGATCCCGAGAGCAAGTGTCACACAGAGAATGAGCTGGAAGCGATGCAGTTGCAGATGAACAAGATGCAAGTGCATCCGACCAACTTATGAAGATGCGACTTCAGAGGCTCTATAAATAGTTCTTTCACTCATTTGCAATGTAACTTCTAATTCCAGAAAATACACATTTACTGTGTGTTTCTCCCAATTGTAAACAAATACTTGAGATATCAATAAATTTCTAGATTCATCGATTATTCTTCTTAGATTAGCTGGTTCCTAGTTGAGTCGTGATCTCTCATTTACGCACGGTGAGATTTTGTGATTCATCATAGATAATATTCCATGATTCAACATGATTAAAGCAATAATGAAGATCGAATGCATAAAACAAGTACGATCAAGTAGAGATTTCATTGATTGGATGTGAGATTACAAGTGAGAGAGAGAGTTACAAGTGATCTAGAGAAAACACATAGTTAAAGATGTAAAAAATGTGGAGTCCACTGTTATGAGCCTATAAATGTCTATTTATAGTCTCTCAGTTGTAACTGCCTTTTGACACTTGCGCTTGCGTTCTCGGAATTGTAACACTTGCACTTCCGTATGGGCTTCGCTCATCAACATTTGTTGATCCTTCATGTGCACTTCCGAGTCCAAGTGCATCTGATTTTGACCTATCCTCATCACATACGTATCAACATATGATAATCAATCAAACACAGTTTTGCATTCAAACGCATAAACAATCATTCAACCATAGTAATTATAATACAAGGTTCATCTCCACCAAGATGATGGTTGTAAGGATCGAGATGTCCCTCATACGATATCAATGTCTAGTAACGATCGTGCGGAATCCGATGTTACTAGATGATTCAAGAACAATAATCAATAAAGTAAATAATCGATGAAACCAATAAGAAAGATAAACCAATTGATGAACACTTGATTAGAAACCTTGTTGCAACACGCAAAAGACTCGAAATTCTCAAGGGAGAATTTCGTGAATCACCTACTAGCAAACCACAAAACCAACAACAATCAGCAACCTAAAATGTGGGGAGAGCTTCCATTTTATAGGGATTCTCCATCTTGGAGAACAAGTCATCCTAAAAACCCTAAATCCCCTCTAATTCCCGCATTTGACCACATAAGTCCACTAAACTCCCTCTAAACTCTTTCTAATTGAGCCCAAACACATCTAAAATGGCCCAATGACCTAATATAACATTAACCCAGCTAATTTTCACCTATTCTAACACACAGGCCTTCAAAATAGTACGCTAATGGATAATTTAATACACAAGCCACAAATTATTCCCTTACAATGGTGGAGTTTAGTCTCTCATGCCAAAAATCAATTCAAACATATGACTAAACATTGAAAACATAACTTAGAATTAAATCTAACTACGAATAAAATGATGAAAACTAACAATTATTGAATTCCTGCGATCTTGATCACTTCTCTCTGGCTTCCAAATAGCTCTGCAACTCTGGAAAAATGTCTCTGGCCATCAAGAGTCACTAACCCTTGCATTAGAATTGAAAAAGTTTATTTATAGGGAAACTTAGAGTTTTCTGATTCTTGGGCGTAACGGCCTGTAATGCCGTCACGGGTCGTTACGGTCGATTTCCAGAATTTCTTCTAAATTTAGATCGATCTCAATCTTGGGCAATAAGAAACTCATAAGCCGGCTTTAGCTCGAGAATTTCACTATTTTCCTCTAAAATTCAAGACTTTATCATTTCCGTACCTGAAATCCCGTTTTTGCTAAAACTAGACAATTTCACGTTAATTGCGGCAGGAAATAGCCAATAAATAACCAAAATATGTGTGAAAATGTGTATAAAAACATGTTACATTTGAACCACATCAACCATCCACACACTTGAGCATTGCTCGTCCCTGACCAATCCCATAGTTTTCCTATCAACACTACTATAACGACAACTTAGATACACAAACATTACTACATCACACTTGCTAAGTCCTTAGGGTTTTACCACAATACTAGACCAAAACTCGACAAGCATATAAATTTAGATGAAAATCACAGATAATACCCCCAGTGTCCTTGCAACCTTTCTCTCAGCTCACTCACTTACTATTTTCTCTCGACTCTCTGGGTGTAATTTTTAGTGAACTCTCAAGTCAACTTAGTTTAGTTGCGTTCTTGAGTTTATATATTGATCATGTTGTCGAGTACTACTAATGCATCTGACCAAAGCATGGGGGGGGGGGGGGAGAGAAATTCAAACGTTGCTCAAAGATACGGGTGTATGAGCTACCACCCAAACGTATATCTTGGCGTATACGTATAGCCATGTCACAAGTTTTCATTGTGATTTATTTATATTATATTTCTTTTTGGGCTAGCTTTCTTGGATCATTTTGATTTTTGATGAGCTGGGTTTTGGGATTTTTCTCTTTTTATAGAGTTTTTGTAGTAGGGAAATTAGGATAAATATGTTGGAGCTATGTAGAAGGTCCAACATCTTCGGGCAATTGACGACCCGGAAAAGATCCAAAGTAAACTCAAGGCTTAAACATGGTCTCAACATAAACCTAGAAGCAATTCTAACAATTGACATCCCTCGTGTGCTATATAGCCATTTCTTTTCTATTCCAAATACTAGGGTACACTCACGAGGGAATGGGATAAGTGGTTAATCTAGATTGCAAGATACCGGCGGTATTCCTGATCATGAATTTAATGGAAACTGCTTATCTGGTACGATCATTCTTGCAACCTAAAGACATGGTAATGCAAGCACGTTTAAAACGAATCTGTGAATTATACTGAGAAGGTGTACTTTCTTGTTAATGGAAACTTATTTGTTCTTGTGGAAGTTTGATAACTTCGAAAAAAAATTGAAAAATTTTGTGAATATTGAAAATTTTAATCATTTTGTTGTCTTTATGCAGCATAATCACATAACTAAGGCCCTGGCCTCCCATCCACACACTTAAAACCGTACATTGTCCCCAATGTACATGATTAATAACGAATGCGTGTGAGAAATGGAAAACTTCCCTATAATCTGATAGTCTCGAGCCCATCGTGTTCCTCTGGGATGCTACTAAAACCTTTCTACCTGTTTAGACTTGTCATTGCAGTTGTAATGCAATAGTAACAGCACGATAAAAATTAAAGCATTCATACAACCATAGCACATAATAAACATAGTCAGCCAAACCAATTATATCACTCGATCATCAGTAATGTAGTTATTCGGTTACAGTCATCCAAAATATAAACACAAACAAACAAACAAAAGAAAATAAAATAAAGTGTATCCAGTACATCACCAAAAGGAAGTAAACCAAATAAACAAACTTCAGCAAATCAAGGAGCGTCCAATATGTCATCTAGATCATTATCATCATCATCATCATCATCATCATTCACACTGACAACCGGTTAAGACTCGCCCTCGTTGTCATCATCATCACCCTCTCCAGCAGCAGGCACCCTCGGTGTGAATGGAATGAAAGGGTCGGAGGGTCTGGTAGCTGCCCTGGTGGCCTCTGTAATCAGCCACTGCAAGCAATGGTGAATATCTGCGAGCTCAGCAGGGCCACCCCTACCGGTAGAAAATGTGGCAGGTGGAATATGGTAGGTATGAGGTGGAGGCTGGCTAGCCTGACTGCCCTCTGGGACAACTCTCTCTCGAATGTGGGCAAGGAGATAAGATCCATCCTTCTGTAGCTCGATGATATCAGTGCTGGCGAGCTGAGTCTGTCCTAGAGGTGTGGGTGCAGGGTGAGGAGTGAGACCGGCGATGACCTGATCAGTAAGCAGACCATAATGGCGAGCGTTCCATGCAATGTAAGGGCCAAATGCCAACTCCTTGTTGCGTGCAATAGTGGAAGCCATAGCGGTCGCCAAGAGGTGTGCTATATTGCACTTGTGATGATGCACAAGGAAATACATGATGAAGACCTCAGAGGTGTTCACCCGCTCGTTGGACGCTGAGCGGGCGTGCAGCAAGTAGGTGATCAGGTAGTGGATGTATTGGTGAAGAGGGTCATGGTACCATTTGTACCTGCCGGAAGCAGGGCTGTAGGTACCGTTCGCCACGGTCTCCCAGAAGGTCCCTAGGTCGATAATGGACCACTCGGTGGCTAGCATGCCCGGATCGTACTCCGGGTCATCCCCCTCTATAATGTCAATGAGTCCGGTACGCATGCTGAACTCAATGACGGACATCGAGCGATTAGCACCCCCTAGCGTGAAAGTAACAGCGGCTGGGCTACGGGGGTTGTCAGAGTGGGAATCGAAGTGAAAAGTGGAAAGTACCTCCAGGAGCAACTCTCGGTAGACCGGAATCTGGTTAATGTTGAAGGCGCACCTCCAATCTGTAGTAACAAACCCTTGGGCACGATCTCCAAGGCCTACCGAGTCTAACCAGCCCCAGTCAATCCCATGCATCTTGATCGGGCGCTTTGCAATGTGGCTACCCAATTATTTATAAGCGTTGCTCCTTGAATTGAATTATAACCATTGATGCGGGTGATGTGGCGTGTACGGCTTGGGGTCCTCAGGGTTTCGCATGAGCAGGATGGTTGTTCTTTGCCTCTTTCTGCTTTTCCTGCCTCCTCGTTCATCCATAACCTGTTTACAAATGCAAAATAGTAGCCAAACAGAAAAAGTGTCAAAAAGTGTGTAGAACGACCCGTGACCGCGTCACAGGTCGTGACCGAGGCGATTTCGCCAAAAAGGCTCGGTTGGCCTTGGATTCAAGCCATTTTCACAAATCAACAGTATATATATGATTCTAAGTGTTAGGCGACCTAAGAGGGGTAAAAGCCCCTTGAATATTGACCTAATTTGTGGGTTTTTTGCCTTGGGTTCACCCGAAACCCTGGAATTTGATATGCGAATAATACGAGCAAACTTTACCTTGAATTTGCAGAGAAATGGAGTGTAGGGGTCATAAGATGATGAAGGAGGGATAAAATCGCCCAAATCGCCTGGAGCTCGAGCTATTTTGTGGTTTTGGTGAAAAGTGATGCCGTTACGGAGCGTGTCCGACGTTATCAGCATTTTTAGGCTGATTACAGCCCGTGACCGCATCACGAGTCATAACGACTAGGTTTTCAGAAAATTCAAAATTTAAACTCCCCCATCCACACACTTAATTTGGTACAAATTTAGTGTGTAAAGGATACATGGAAATGAAAAATGAAAAGAGAAGAATAGAAATGGAAAAGATAAAACAACGGGTTGCCTCTCGGAAGTGCATGTTTATTAACGAGTCGTTATGCTTGTACGATTACGTAACTTTCTCAAGGGTGATCTCCTCATCCTCGATTTCCTCTATGGGTCTGCCTAGATAATGTTTCAGTCGTTGACCAATGACACGAAACGTTGCGCCATCTTTCTTTATAACTTCAACTGATCCATTCACAGATGCGCTTTTGACTCGATATGGTCCCGTCCATCTTGATCGCAGTTTACCCGGGAAGAGTCTTAGACTGGAATTGTACAGAAGGACTTTGTCTCCTGGTTCGAATACTTTATCTCCACTTAGGTAACGATCATGTAGGCGTTTAGTACGTTCTTTATATTTGGAGGTCACATTGTATGCATCATCTCTCATTTCTTCTAAATCAAGCAGTTAAATGTAGCGTCTGTGACCTGCTCCTTCAAGATCCAGATTAGCCGCTCTGAGGGCCCAATAGGCTTTGTGTTCTAGTTCTACAGGAAGATCACAAGCTTTCATGTATACCAGCCTAAAAGGTGTTGTGCATATTGGTGATTTGTATGCAGATCTGAATGCCCAGAGCGTATCGTCTAATTTTTCTGACCAACCCTTTCGATTACTACCAACAGTCTTTTCCAGAATTCGTTTGAGACCTCTGTTGGTAACTTCTACTTGACCGCTAGACTGAGGATGGTATTGCGTAGCTAATCTATGTGAAACCCCATACCTTTTCAGGATTTTCTCCATCTGAGCGTTACAGAAGTGAGTCCCCCTATCGCTTTTTAAGGCATTAGGTGTTCCAAATCTAGAGAATAGCTTCTTTAGGAAACGGACCACAGTCCTGGCATCATTGGTAGGTAATGTTTGTGCCTCTGCCCATATGGAAACATAGTCAACTGCGACTAGAATATATTTATTTTCGTATGAACTTGGGAAGGGTCCCATGAAGTCTATTCCCCATACATCAATTACTTCACATATCTGGATTCCATTCTGGGGCATCTCGTCTCATTTAGAGATATTTCTAGCTTTTGGCAGGGATCGCATTTACTAACTATGTCTTGAGCATCGTTAAATATGGTAGGCCAGTAAAAACGTACGTCAAAGACTTTCTTCGCGGGATAACTTGGTCAATGATGTCCACCAGTTGGTCCTTCGTCATAATGCCTAAGAATAGAATCTACCTCATAACGGTCTACGCATCATCTAATCGCTTGATCCAGTCCAATCCTGAATAAGTACGGGTCGTCTCAGATATAGTATTTCAGGTCAGTAATGAATTTACGTTTTTGCTGGTAGGTGTGTCCTGGCCGAAGATAATTGCAGGCGAGATAGTTGGCGAAATTTGCATACCATGGTGTATCGTTTATTCTTGTGCTGATATTAGGGATGTTCACGATTCGGTTTCAAACCTGAAACCGTCCAAACCGTTGTAAACGGTTTGGTATGGTTCGGTTTCAACTTTCAATGGTTCGGTTTCGGTTTTCAATATTCAAAAACCGTAACGAACGGTTTGGCTTGCGGTTTTAGAATTTTCAAACCATATAAAACCAAACTGGACCGTATATTTAATTATATTTAATTTTTAATTTATTTTATATTAGATATATATATATATATATATATATTTAATATAATATGAGACTTATCAAGTCATTAAAATTAAATTGGATCAAACTTTTTTCATAAAATATATTTTAATGTATGTTGTGTAGCCCATTTAATATTTTAGATTCATAACTCTAAATAGAAGTCCTTAAAGAAGGTAGCGGCGGCCGTTCCTAATTTTAGTTTAATTACAAAGTTCATAACTTCCAACTCTAAAGTTCATATATGTTTCACCCAAATAGATATAAAATTACTTCTTTTTATTTAACTCATTTGAAAATGTATGTAAAATACTATAAATATGTATGTATTTCTTGACATATATTTTGGTAGTTTGTTTTATATATTTTTGAGCATTTTTGTAATGTGTTTTGTAGCTTGTATTTTACAAACTTGCTTGAGCTTTTTTATGTGTCTTGAAATCCTAAACCATGAAACCAAACCGAACCAAACCGTTATAAAAGGTTAGGTTTGGTTTGGTTTCAAATTTCAACTGTTCGGTTTCAGTTTTCAATATTTAAAAACCGTTAGTAACGGTTTGGCTTCGGTTTGACCTAAAAACCGTCTAAACCGGACCGCGAACACCCCTAGCTGATATGCATCAAGGTTTCACCTGGGAATTTATCGTTAATCTTTTCTTCTGCGATTATATCTTCTTTCGATGTCTCTAGTCTTGAAAGATGATCTGCCGCTACGTTCTCAGCTCCTTTTTTGTCTTTGATTTCTAAGTCAAACTCCTGAAGTAATAGGATCCATCTGATAAGCCTAGGTTTGGCATCCTTTTTCGCAAATAGGTATCTAATGGCCGCATGATCGATGTAGACGGTAGTTTTCGATAGGATGAGGTATGACCTAAACTTATCTTGGGCAAAAACAATGGCTAGGAGTTCTTTTTCCGTAGTTGCATAACTTTCCTGTGCATCGTTGAGCATCTTGATAGTGTAGTAGATTGGATGAAAGTGCATGTCCTTTCTTTGACCGAGTACTGCACTTATGGCATAATCACTAGCATCGCACATTAATTTAAATGGGAATGACCAATCAGGTGTAATTATGATTGGAGCATTCGTAAGTTTATCCTTTAGCGTGTTATAAGCTTTGAGAGATTCTGGTGACAAGATGAATTCTATATCTTTTTCTAAAAGTTTGGTCACAGGCTGTGAGATTTTTGAAAAATCCTTTATGAAGCGACGATAGAATCCAGCGTGACCAAAGAAGCTTCTAACACCCTTAACATTCTTAGGAGGAGGTAGTTGAAGAATGGTTGATATTTTTTCCTTGTCTACCTCTAATCATGCTTTGGATATCTTATGTCCTAGTACAATGCCTTCTCTAACCATGAAATGGCATTTCTCCCAATTAAGTACTAGGTGGGTCAAAAAAATTCATCCATAAAAACCTCCATGGAGTCTTTGATCATGTCATAAAAAATTGCCATCATGTATCGTTGGAAGGTAGCAGGAGCGTTGCATAACCCAAATGGCATACGTCTATACGCAAATGTGTTGAAATCCAGGGGAGTTAGTAGGGTATCAATCCAGGGGAGTTAGTGGTCACTAGTGATTTAGTATTTAACTACCTAACTAAATTAACTACCTAAACCTAGATTACTGTCACTAACCTAGATTGACCTAAACTAAACTAAACTAATTTAATCTAAGGAATTACACTAAATTGCCTCTTGGCTGTTTTGAATGAAGTGAGTTGAATAATTAAAAATTAACTAATCTTAAGAACTAAGGAAATTGATTAAACTATCAAATGTGAGAAAACTAACTACTTTTGGATCCTGGTTGGCTACCGATCTAGGCAAAACCTAATTACTTAGCTGTGACACATAGACATGCCCCCCAATTGCCTCCTTGACCTAATAACCTAAGTTCCTAATGGGCTGATTAGTCCTGCCGCAAGAAAGTGCTAGATCAATAAACAGTGGACCACTAAAACCCTAGGTTACTAGTTAGATTAAACAAATTCAGCATGCGGGTGTTCAACGGTAGCAAGTATTCCGGAACAACTAGTTAAGCAATTGATTAGGAATAGAACGATTTTACCAACCAATCACCAAAAGCATTTTAAAAGAAAATTAGCCAACAATCATGATGAACAAAATAAATATTGTCACTACAAGTTTACTCATCATAATTAATAACTAAAATCTAAGAGTCTAAAGACAATTATTAAAATAAACAAACCAAAAGAGAATTGTTGTTGCCCTCGATCTTCGATCTCCGTCCGTCCCTCTCTTCCGTGCGGCTGACCTCCTCAAACCCCCTAAGGGTTTTACGAATGTTTCTCCGCCTCTGTAACCCTTAAGGGTTGTCTTCTTATTTATTTTAATTGTTGTACGTCGGTTCATGCAATTTCAATTAGTGGGCTCATAATATTGTGGCCCGCCTGTTTAACTCTCAAGTCCGTCTTCTTTTGTGGGCCACGCGAATGCTTCTTTTTAATTTGTTTTGTTTCATTCTTGCCCACGTGCCTGCATCCATGCTTTGTGTTCACACTTATCCCAAAATATTTAATTGGCATTTGCTTGCGTACATCACACACACATCTCCACTTTAATATATGTTCTGCAAATATTTGATTCATGAAATTACAATCAAAGAATAACATATATTTATTTCTTCCTTTTTAATTATTTCAGAAAATCAAATATAATAATTTAAAATAACACAATTAGAAACCAACTCTTTAATCAGTGTAGCTTGTGTTTAACCCAATAATGGCAATTTAAGCTCATTTACACCATAACATACTAAACATCAAAACTAACTAAAATAATATATTTTAGACACAACTTGATGTGTATGGGGAGTGATTAATATAAAATTAAAGTGTACATTTTAACCTCTCATCACATCCCCACACTTATCTTTTTTCGTCTCGGAAAAACTGCCATGGAATCATAATTGGGAAATCAATTTAAAATCATTCAACATTTTTAATTATCAACCTTTTGCATTCCACATTCCACAATGTATTCATATATACTAATTGCAACTGCCGATATTTCTATCCGACTAAACCCAACCACTGATCTTTGAGCCCCCAAAGTGTTTATATAATTTACCAATCATTTGTATCAACCTGCCTATGTGTCCCACATTCAGAAAGTCCTAGCTTAATCTAATCCCGACTCAAATTCGGTCAAAGTAAATGGTAATAAAGATGTATTATTTATATTTTCCCCACCCTAGTTAAACCAGATACTCATATATCCCAAGAATGATGGATTTGAATGGATAGTGAAGTTGCTTGAGCATTTATTTGACTACTGATGCTTCTATTTTTTCATTTTATTTTCTTTTTTCTTTTATTTTTATTTTTAGTTTTTATTTTTTTTTTCATTTTTTTTTCATAATTGGTTAATTTTAACTATACTTACCAACGGACATCATCAGAGGCATTCTTTCACAAGGTCTTACCCCCGAAATCATACGTGAGTGTTTTGCCCGCGAGATCCGGAACATCATCAGAGGCACTCACCACGGGATACTATCCTTAGTTCGTACGTGAGTATTTTGTCCCTTCACTCTAATTTATTAACCAATCTATTACCTAATATGCTCAAATATGGAAAAGATGGGGCGCCGTTATTTCTCGGATTTGCTTTCGCAAAAAGATCATAACGTGCCAGGTATTCTGAGGATATATAAGTCTCTAATCTAAAAAGGTCTTTTTCCTCCTAATCATCGGTTTCAATCTTACTCTAACTCCTAAAATGGGAACCCACTGGCAAGCTAATTAATTACATATTTATACAAAAATAAACACCAAGGGATAATTAAGCTTTACTAAATCAGCTGGGCCTACCGACACATCACAAATTAGATATATTTTCCATTCTCTCCTTTTCTTACCACTTTTCCCTTTCTTTCTTTATTTTTATTTTATACTTTTAAAACCGATTCCCAATTTTCTATCATTTTCCATGATTTTGCAAGTTAATCCAGAGACATTTTTCAATTTTTTTTAATTTTTTGGATTTTTTTTAATTTTTTTTAAACACACACAAAAATAAAGCACAAAAATCATTATTTCCCTTCCCACACTTGAGTTCAACATTGCCCTCAATGTGAACAAAGAAATAACAAAAAATAAACAAGAATTAAAACAAAAAAATAAAAATAAATAGAAATAAGAAACGTACCGGTGATCGGAGATAAGAAAGAAACAAAAATCTATGACAACCACTCCTAGGCGTACCGCCCAACTCCTTAAAGACCGGGGCGTACCGCCCTGCCCTCTTTTTGACAGAAAGTTTTTGAAAATTTCAAGACTTAGAATCTTTATGTATCCTGTCAAAACATCTAATTTTCTCACCAGGCCCTGTTCCAATATCAATCTATTCCTGAACATACCTGGAACACTTGATTTTTGCTCAATTCCATCACTGAAAACTGATCCGACTCCTGAAAAGCACAAAACACAAAACACACACAAAATAAAAAATAAAACAAATAAAAATAAAAAAAAACCTACCACTGGGTTGCCTCCCAGAAAGCGCTAAGTTTATGGTCGTCAGCCAGACCATCCTTCTTTCTCTGCTCACGGTGGCTTCAGTCCACACTTCCCAACCGAGTTCCCGATGAACGCTCGGTATTTGACACTCCACTTCACTTTCTTCAATCCGCACTTGCCAATCACATTACCGATGAAGGCTCGGTAGTTCACACGTCTCTTATTTTTCTTTTCAAATTCAACATGTGAAACAAAACAAATTGAAAATTAAAAACAAATTTATCATGGATCGAACACTTACCTTTAGAGTTGCCAACATGCGCCCGATAATTGACATGTCGCACTAAAACTTGTAATTTCACATGTGGCACATTCAAGTCATCACTGCGGAGCTTCTTGATTTGCTTTTGCCCAATATCATCTTCCTCCACCTTCCTCTTTTTCATCGGCTTTCCTTCAGTTACCTGTAAAATAAATAAAGAAGAATGGGGATTAATCGTACCTTGTGGGATCTCACCTACTTGCTCATCTTTAGTCACTTCCTCAACCACTTCAGACACTTCTTCCTCATTTTCTGGGAAACATGCATCTTCTTCATGTTCTACGTGTGACGGGATCTCAACCACATGTTCATAATCAAAGGATCCCACATCATTCTCAACCTCTGATCCCATCTCTTCAACACCCTCAACTACCATTGGCACCACTTCTTGCTCAACCTCCTCAATTAGCGATTGTTCCCAAGATTCATTTTTTTGATTCGCCATCTCTTCCGCTAATTGTGCCACCGGCTTTGGCAATGCCTCGTGCCTCTCGTCTTGGATATCAAACTCCCTCTGCATAGCCTTTTGGACCTCGATGATGGAATCCAGCATTTCATTCATTGCACTCAACTGAGCACTAAGTTGAGCACTACTTTCTTCCTCCTGATTCTTTTGTGGATCCACATAATCATACGAGTCACTCTGATATTCATCCTGATAGTAACATTGGTCGTATCCCTGAATGTATCTGTCTTGGTTGTAACCCCTTTGATTGTAATTTTGTTCAGGCTGATATTGGGGGTACTCGGGATACCCTTGGTCAAAATCCTGTTGAACCTCATATGCTGGTTGAGAGTAACTATTTCCATATCCATCGTGATATCTTGCACATGATTCAAAGTTAGAATTATAGTTATTAGAATAAACATCATGATCTAAATAATTATATGTCATAGATGGAGAGTGTCCCTGATATATAGTTGAATAGTTCTCGGCCTTCATTTTTTCCTTCCAATAATCTGGGTTTTCCCAAAACACCGTGCAATCCTCATCTATGTGGACTTGGCCGCAACAGAAGCACACATCTCTAGCCCCATGGTTAAACTCATACGGAACCCCGTATGCCGGTTGAGAGTAATTTTTTTGATATCTCTCGTGGTAACCTGATTGAGCATATCCCTGATAGTAGGATGAGCGAGGTGCTTGATATGGATAATATGAGTCTTCGTACTCATCCTCATCCTCTGAATCCTCCACAATTCTGATCTCGGTGGGAAGTGTTGGGCAAAATTTAATTCTATGATACAAACTCCCGCAGTTATAGCATTTCTCCTCTTTACCCATGATTATCCTCAAATTCCCTGCAACGATCAAAAACAAAGAGACCACTTGCGTAGCACTGATCGAGATGATAAAACAACGCAAAGGAATCAAAGACTGGCACTCCGAAAAAAAAATTATGAACTCTTTTTTTTTTAAACGAACCTAATAAAAAATAAAATTGCAAAAAAAATAAAAAATCTTTTTGGTTTTGTTTTTTTTTTTAATGACTAGACAAGCAAAATTAAAATTAAAGAAACAAAAAGAAAATATTTTTGGGTTTTTTTTTTTGAGTTTTTTAGAAAACACGAACAAAACAAGAAATTAACTAAAAAAAACTAAAATCACTAACAAGCGCACGTACTCCCCGGCAACGGCGCCAATTTGATAACAGGTGTCGAGACCGCTACAAATAATCCTAAACTTAAACCTATAGATAGGGTAAGTAGGGTATCAATCCAGGGGAGTTAGTGGTCACTAGTGATTTAGTATTTAACTACCTAACTAAATTAACTACCTAAACCTAGATTACTGTCACTAACCTAGATTGACCTAAACTAAACTAAACTAATTTAATCTAAGGAATTACACTAAATTGCCTCTTGGCTGTTTTGAATGAAGTGAGTTGAATAATTAAAAATTAACTAATCTTAAGAACTAAGGAAATTGATTAAACTATCAAATGTGAGAAAACTAACTACTTTTGGATCCTGGTTGGCTACCGATCTAGGCAAAACCTAATTACTTAGCTGTGACACATAGACATGCCCCCCAATTGCCTCCTTGACCTAATAACCTAAGTTCCTAATGGGCTGATTAGTCCTGCCGCAAGAAAGTGCTAGATCAATAAACAGTGGACCACTAAAACCCTAGGTTACTAGTTAGATTAAACAAATTCAGCATGCGGGTGTTCAACGGTAGCAAGTATTCCGGAACAACTAGTTAAGCAATTGATTAGGAATAGAACGATTTTACCAACCAATCACCAAAAGCATTACAAGAAAATTAGCCAACAATCATGATGAACAAAATAAATATTGTCACTACAAGTTTACTCATCATAATTAATAACTAAAATCTAAGAGTCTAAAGACAATTATTAAAATAAACAAACCAAAAGAGAATTGTTGTTGCCCTCGATCTTCGATCTCCGTCCGTCCCTCTCTTCCGTGCGGCTGACCTCCTCAAACCCCCTAAGGGTTTTTCGAATGTTTCTCCGCCTCTGTAACCCTTAAGGGTTGTCTTCTTATTTATTTTAATTGTTGTACGTCGGTTCATGCAATTTCAATTAGTGGGCTCATAATATTGTGGCCCGTCTGTTTAACTCTCAAGTCCGTCTTCTTTTGTGGGCCACGCGAATGCTTCTTTTTAATTTGTTTTGTTTCATTCTTGCCCACGTGCCTGCATCCATGCTTTGTGTTCACACTTATCCCAAAATATTTAATTGGCATTTGCTTGAGTACATCACACACACATCTCCACTTTAATATATGTTCTGCAAATATTTGATTCATGAAATTGCAATCAAAGAATAACATATATTTATTTCTTCCTTTTTAATTATTTCAGAAAATCAAATATAATAATTTAAAATAACACAATTAGAAACCAACTCTTTAATCAGTGTAGCTTGTGTTTAACCCAATAATGGCAATTTAAGCTCATTTACACCATAACATACTAAACATCAAAACTAACTAAAATAATATATTTTAGACACAACTTGATGTGTATGGGGAGTGATTAATATAAAATTAAAGTGTACATTTTAACCTCTCATCAATAGGTGACTACCTCATCTTGCAAAAAATACAGGCTTTCTTCATGCTCATATTCCATCTTTTGGTCGATATTGATAGATAGAGATTATCCGTCAACTCTTAGAGTGAGCTGCCCTTTTGAACATCTATTAATGTATTTGCGGTACCTAAGAATGGGCGTCCTAAAATCATTGTGACATTCTCATATTTAGCCACATCTAAGATGACAAAGTCGACAGGAAAAGTGAAACTTCCTACTTGTACGATTACGTCTTCTGCAACTCCTCTAGGGTATTTGATAGAACGATCTGCCAGTTGTATGCTCATTTGAACAGGTCGAAGGTCTCCTAGGTTGAGTCGATTGGAGAAAAAGGCCTAAGATTTATACTGGCTCCTAAGTCAGCAATTGCTCTTTTGACCTCACAGCCGTGAATATGGCAAGGGATAGTGAAACATCCTGGATCCTTTCTCTTTTGTGGAAGATTATTCTGACATACTATTGTGCATGTTTCATTGAGTGTAACATGAGACACTCCCTCGAACTTTTTCTTATTTTCCGAGTATCCCTTAATAAACTTCTCTATGGGCGGAATGTAATCTAGTGCATCCAGGAGAGGTATTCATATTTCCAGTGGTTCTATCATTTCCCGAATCCTCTTAAACTTTACTGCTTCCGTGGACGTCTTTAGCCGTTCGGGAAATGGCATAGGAGGCGTGTATATTTTAGGTTTCTCCTTTACTTTAGTTGGTTCTTCGGGCGAATCCATCTTCTCACCTGATTTTTCTTTAGCGGTTTCTTCAATTGTTGTTTCTGAGGTGCCGGGTTCCTCTTTTGTAGCATTTTCATTACTTGTGCTCTTCCCGCTTCTAGTGGTTATCATTGCTGTCTCCATGTATTCTCTGTAGGGGTTTGAGATTCTTTGATTCCGAAGTTCCTCCTTCAGGTTATTAAGCTCTGTCATGACGCTGATCATGTCTTCGTTTTGATTCATAGCTGCTACCCTGAGTAGATGTTGAGTTGACAATAGAATCTGCTGAAGCTCTTCAATATCATCTCTATTCATCCTTATATCTTCCCTAATCAAGGTGAAGTCTCTTGTGAGTTGGGATTGAGATTTAGTCCTCATAGCGTTCACTGTTTCATGTTTGAGTTTCATTCCTTCAACTATAGCTGTGAGGGTACTTAATTTCAACTCTATAGATGCGGCATGAGCAGAGATATTCTTCAAATGAAGGTGAGGTTTATCCTTTGGCCAATGACACTCATTGTTAGTAGCAGTTTCTATTACGGCACGAGCTTTTTCGGGACTTAGTCCTAACCACGATCCACAGGCACTCATATCTAAAGGTAAATGAGTTTCTGGAAAAATTGCCCAGTAGAAAGTGTTGAGAGAACTCCTTCTGTGATTTTGTGATGAGGAAAACTTCAAATAGGAAGGGAATATCGTTCGCATGCTTCATTGAAGGATTCTTCTTCTTTTTGTCTGAACGACAAGATCTGAGAACGAATTTGGATAGTAAGAGACGGTGGAAAATATTTTTTGATAAAACAGTCGCGAAGCTCTTTCCAGCTGGTGATGGAATCGCGTTTTAGGAAAATGAGCCATTGTCGAGATGCTCCCTTGAGACTAAGTGGGAAAAGGCGAAGTTTGACGTCGTCTTCTGTGATCTCTTGAAGTTGGAACATGTTGCAGACCTCCTCGAAATTAGTGATGTGTGTGATAGGTGATTCATCGTCAGAGCCAGAGAATTTCTCTGTGGTTTCGAGTAAGGTGATGAAACCAGGGTTGATTTCAAAGGCAGTAGCCTTGATTTCCGGTTTCACAAGGCAAGATCGTGATAATGCAATGGACGGTTTGCTATACCATCCGATAGACATTCTGGGAGTATCCATAGGAATGGATACTAATGGTGGTAAAACACCTGAAATATATTAAGTTAGGAACTTGTGTTCCCCGGCAACGGTGCCAAAAACTCTTTAATGCACGCGAGTTGTATATAAATAATGATGGACAATTGTTCGAAAAGGCTTTTAAATTTATAAACCTAAAACTATTAAAAGGAAAATTCACGCACAAGCAGGTAAGTGTACCTATCGCTTACTAGTGTAGTATATATCCTAGAGAATAGAATCGGGTGTCTAACACTAGGAACACGTACTAATGAAATCAATGCAAATGTAAATAACACCAAACAACATATAACGAGTATTGGGAATACAGATAATATTAAAAGCATCATATTGATTCAGAATCCCCTTGCTACAATTACCAGTTATCAATAAATGTTTATGCTCACTTTTCCTTAAGATAACTAGGCCAATTGCTAAATTCAACCTAGTTCTGTTAAACCGGTTATGAACGCAGAACGCCCGACAAATCACCGCTAAGAGACATGCCTCTTTGTCTAAGACCTCCAAAATGCTATGGACACACATTTTAGCAATCCTAGCATAGTGCTATTCAATTGATTAATTCTATGTTGATTAGAGAATTTCTAACTAGCATCTACCATAACAGAGTTATCTAGTATATGACACATAACAAGATAGGCAAAACCCTATAAATCTAAAGGCAATTAGACTCTAGATTTACAGAACACAAATTAACACAGCTCATGATAACAATGATCCATACCCCTCTCGGGACAGCCTCAGGCCAAATATCAACCAGAACCCAATGACCCGAAGATAGAATTATTAACCTATAGGATTCGCGACTTCCTATAAACTAGCAAAACCACACCATAGAATCATAAACCAGATTAACATGCATGCATACGTATCAACATATGATAATCAATCAATCACAGTTTTGCATTCAAACGCATAAACAATCATTCAACCATAGTAATTATAGTACAAGGTTCATCTCCACCAAGATGATGGTGGAGTTTAGCCTCTCATAGCAGAAAACAATTCAAACATATGACTAAACATTGAAAACATAAGTCAAAATTAAATCTAACTACGAATCGAATGAAGAAAACTAACGATTACTGAATTCCTGCGATGATCACTTCTCTCTGTTCCACATAGCTCTGCAACTCTGGAAAAAAACGTCTCTGGCCATCAAGAGTCACCAACCCTTACATTAGAATCGACAAAGTCTATTTATAGGGAAACTTAGGGTTTTCGGATTCATGGGCGTAATGGCACGTAATGCCGTCACGGGTCGTTACGGTCGATTTCCAGAATTTCTTCAAAATTTAGCTCGATCTCAATCTTGGGCAACAAGAAAACTCACATTCCGGCTTTAGCTCTAGAATTTCACTATTTTCCTTTAATATTCAAGACTTTATCATGTTTGTACCTGAAATCCCGATTTTGCTAAAACTAGACAATTTCACGTTAATTGCGACAGGAAATAGCCAATAAATAAACAAAAGATGTGTGAAAATGTGTATAAAAACATGTTACATTTGAAGCACATCATTACAATTAACTATTAATCTATCTATAGTTTAACTCTGTTTAGTTTAGCTTAATTTTTTTTTTTTTTTTTTGAGTTTGAGCAAAAAGGATTTTGGCTAAATTTATGGATTGATATTGGACCAGGAGGTTAGAAGTATGACATGGTAATCATTTCACGGGTAACATGTCCAGTTACAGAAGAAACTCTGCCGGATTTTTCCTAACCCTAAACTTCTTATTTCCCATATTGTCCTTTTATTCATATGCATTCTAGCTCATTGAGAAAAATATGCATTTTAAGTGTGGGGACGGGAAATGATGGGAATATAACCTGTTGCTCTGTCCATATTCAAGCCTTACACAAAACTCTTTTGGAAAAAATGGCCTTTGTACCGTCCAAAAATTTTGAAATTGTTTTTGCCGTTTTCAAAGAAACCGTGAATGAAAAGCAATCCTACACACACACACACACACACACACACATATATATATATATATATATATATATATATATGGGAAAGTTATTGTACAAAGGACGTTTTCTGTGCGAAGGGATCTCCGCCGCTCATATGCGGGCTTTTTCTAATTCTGACGTCGCTAAAATAAAACACGCTTAATTAATTTAAAAAAAGGACGCGCAATCATTAAAAAGGGTTAAAAGTCTTCTCAACTTTAAATGAAAACACGCATACGCTAAAAATATATACGCATCAACACAAAAAAAAACAACACAAACCTTTAACCTTTAAACAAAGGCTTATCGGATTTAAATAATCCCAACTATCATTAATTGGCCGATAATAATCCCAACTGAGTAAATGTTTTTTAACGATCCTAACTTTCACACTATTTTCCTCTGACAGTCCCAAACTAACAGAAAGGTAACGATGTTAACTTTTCATGACATAGCATGTCTAGGTAGCGGTCCAGGTGGCATTTTAATATGATTTGGCATTCTAAAACACTACCACCAGAACTCACCTTCAACCTCCGCAGCCACCATCGCCCTTCCTCTCCGGCGACCTCCACCACCACCATCACCCTTCCTCTCTGACGCTACCACCACCCTCAACTGCGACCTCTGCCGCCACCATCACCATCGTCGTTTTCCCCCCACCACCACTCAAAACCCCCTTTATTTTCCACTACTCCACCACCACTCGAAACCCTAAATTTGGATCAAAACCCCCTTCATGGCGGCGACGGTTGCTTATTGAATAGAGGCGACGGTTGCTACCACCATCACCATCATCGTTTTCCCCCACCACTGATTGACTTGCTTCGATGCCTATGAATTGAACGAAGACCTGCAAACCCTAATCTGTGAACAGAGACAAGCAACGAACCCTAATATGTGAATGACGAAGACGGACCCTAATCTGCGATTCCGGTTGAAGACATCGAACATTGAATGGTTTCTTGCATTGTCTTCATCGTTAAAAATAGGGGTTAGTGGTGGTGGTTAACCGGAGAATTGGGTGCGGTGGTTGACCAGAGAAAGTAGTGGTAGTAGACTGGAGATTCGAGAAGTTGTGATGGTGGTGGTTGACCTGAGAAGTGGGTCTTCACTCTTCATCGTCGTTAAGAATAGGGTTAGTGGTGGTGGTTGACCGGGAAATTTAGGTATGGTAGCTGACCGGAGAATTGGTGGGGTGGGGCGTGTTTGGTGGTTGTAAAGAATACTTTTAAATATTTAATTTTTTTATTAGTTATTTTAACTCAACATTCAAGCCATTAATAAAAAAGAACTAAAAAATTGACATGTAGGCATGCCATGTAATAAAAAATAAAGTTTTTTGCCACGTCAGTTGGCCACGTCAGCACCAATCTAACGTCGTTAGTGCTCAGTTAGTTTGGGACTGCCAGAGGAAAATAGTGTGAAAGTTAGGATCGTTAAAAAACATTTACTCAGTTGGGATTATTATTGGCCAATTGATAATAGTTGGGATTATTTAAATCCAATAAGCCTTAAACAAATAACGCATATTTGAAAAAAAAATCACGCATACACTTTTAAAAACTCACAAAAACACAAACGTAACTAAAAAATATCTTACACTTTAATAACAAAAACGTATGTATTCAAAATAAAATAACGCACACTTTACGTTTTATACATAAAATAACGCATATTTAATATAAAAATAACGCATATTTAATATAAAAATAACGCATACACTCTAAAAAACTCACAAAACACAACATACCTGTATTACACTTAAAAAAACGCATGTTGTTAATAAAACACAACGCAAACACACAGAACATAATCGCACCTGTTAAAAAAATCACGCATTAATAGCCTAAGATACTTAAAAATTCACGCATTATATTTTAAAATCACGCACGTTGTTCAAAATATCACGCATACACTCCAGAAACTCACAAAAACCACCTGTTTCACACTTAAATAAAATAACGCATGTTGTTCGAATAAAATAACGCAAACAAAATAATACAAAAAGCATATAATAGATTAACAAAGAGTGACATATATTAATATTTATGAAAATTTACAAGTGGAATATACTACTAAAGATCAAAAAAACAACATAAAAACATCACCCCCCCCCCCCCCCCAAAATGGGTGCCTAAATCTTCTTAAATATTTCAGCAGCCTCCACCCTGTCCTTACCCTTCTTAATGGTGTTGTCGACAACACCACTAAGGAGGGTATGCATTTCCTCCTTCAGCTCCAGCTGCTGAGTAATATACTCAACAGCAGTCTCTTTCATCACGAACTCCGGCTCATCCACGAGCTCCTGAAACATCCTGATGTGGCCTTGGATGTTGTTGACAGTAAGACCCCTGATCATGGCGAAAGAATTACGTATTATGCAATCATCCTTCGATTCTTTCGCATGCATTTGTTCAACAATTTGCATGACTGCGTTTTTAGACGCAGAGTTGGGGTTAGATGAAAAAGACGCCATTTTTTAATGTTAAAAGGATGAGAAGAATGAATTTAGGTTTGGGATATATGGGGGATTTGAGGACTTTTTGTGTCGAATAAGGAATGTGCATGAAGAAAAACAGTATATATATATACAGAAACAGAAAAATGGAGGGAAAATGAAACGTCGGATAAAAAAAATTACATAATAAACTCAAAAATAAAAAAACTTAAATCGCTTCCATTTCACCTCCCCCAACCGTCCCCATTAATATGGTAATAAATAAAAATGTAGGTGACGCACTTAATACCAGGCAAATCTCATCATCCACCGTCTATAAAACTAGGCACTCGATTGCATTTTGAAATCACGCAAACACAGTTCATTAAATTACACATCAAATCACAAAACCACAGATAAACGAAAAAATGTCTTCATCTTCCTCCAACACCAAAGAATCCAAAAATAACGCTCTCAAAGAGAAACTAACTCGGCAAATAATGCTGGAGTACAACAAGGAAACACGCAAGCCAGAGAAGAAATTGCGCAGAAGATAAGCAGTCTGCCAAAGAATTCAGTTCAAGACATTGTCCGTTTGTTCATGTTAGACCACGAAAAACGGATATGGAGCAGATGGAAACAATAAACAAAATACTCGAGGCTATGAGTGCCTCTCTTGAGTTAAAAAAAAGTCTTTTTTACAAGCCTATCAGTAGAAATGTATCCCTGTTATCAAATAATAATAATAATAAATTTTGTATTTCTTCATTTTATTCTTCATTTATGTTGGTTTATGTTTACTTTAATTTATGCAAATTATTAAAAATCAAAAACACATCAAAAATGATTATTAAAAAAAACTTAGAATTACGCAAACTACAACTAATCACGCAAACGATAAAATTACGCACATATTTAAATAAATCACGCAAACACAGAAAACTCTAGTAGAAAAAATAAAACAAAACTACTTCAACTTTATCAATGATTCTGCAAAAAACAAAATCAACTTTAAAAATTACTCAAGTGTAACAATAATATACACCATTATTACGCACACTATAATTGTGCATGACTCCCGCTAAAAATACATGAACATATGTTCAAAAATTTTGAGATTCTATTATCACGCATTTTACTTGTAATTTCACGCATGAAATAACTAACAAAATTAAGGTTACAACGAACCACGCAACGACATATAAATTAAAACACAAAAAAAAAAATTAGATTCAAACAAAACAATAAAAACAAACAAAAAAAATTACACAATTATTATATAAAAAAGCAAACAATAAAAATATTACAAAAAGAAATAAAACATGAACATAAGTTAAAAAAAATTAATTAATTGACTTTCTATAATTACGCATGTTGTTTTTATTTTGACGCATGAAGAAACTCAATATAAAAACACCTTACAACAAATCACGCAAAACGCATGAAGAAACGTTGTGACGTAATCTACTGTCTATTTTAATTAAAAACTTTAAATCTGCCCCTCCGCGTCCAAAAAGAAAACGTCACGCGTCGGCCTCTCCTTCCTTCGCACGCTTTGCACGGAAAAAAGCCTTTGTATTTGAACTTTCACCTATATATATATATATATATATATATATATATATATATATATGAGAGAGAGAGAGAGAGAGAGGAAGGATAAAATGAAAACCTCTCCGAGTTTGGAAAACCGTAAAAACCAAGCTATAAAATGCGATTTTTGTTCCGATTTTTTAATGGTGATTCTCTAAGTTAAAAAAACCCACATTATGCAAAAACTAAAAAAAAAAACGCCTGGTAAAATTTAAAAAAAACATTTTATAACCGATGTTACATATGTAACAGTACCCTGTTACATCTCAGTTATAAAATATTTTTTTTAAAATATTTACTAGGCGTTTTTTTAACTTTTTTGCATAAAGGGGTTTTTTTAACTTAAAGAATCACCATAAAAAAATCGGACTAAAACCGAATTTTTTAGCTTGGTTTTCACGGTTTTCCAAACTCGGAGAGGTTTTCATTATATCCCTCCCCTATATATATATATATATATATATATATATATGTATATATATATATATAGGGTGAGGTTCATTGTAGGCACTTTCGCATGTGAAATAGTTTTTTTTCCACATGTGAAATTCTGTAAATAATGAGAAAAAAAAGGAAAAGAAAAAGAAAAAATAATTAATCACAAAATGGTGAAAAATGTGTCTACCTGACTACACTTATAGGGGTGTCTACAATGAACTTGTACATTTATGACAAGTAGAAGAAAGTATAGTTTTCTACAAACTTATATTTTCTCTTTCCCCATGTCAGTAAGGATTTGAGCCTAATTAGCATGCAAATTTACAAACATGCTTTTTCTTTATGGTTTTGAGTGAAACTAGGTAATTCAGTGGAGGTAAAACTTGACACAATAATACGTCCAAAAATGGACAAAGCTGGAAACATGTATTTATATGATTGAGGCACTTGGGATAGAACCACTTTTCCATTTTTTAGAACCCTTTAAAAATATTTCCCTAGCTAACCCCTTTGAGCCTAATCCACATTCATTTCTTAAACCCGCAAATATTTATAGCCATGTTTGGCTAAACTCTTACACTCACTTAGGGGGTAAACAAGCATTTGGCGGGTTGGTAAAATGAGTTTATAAACTCACCTTAAGGTACGTATGAATGACTTTATGAAAACTCTATATTGAAAGTATATTTTCACCCTTTTGAACAAATGTATCTTGTGTATCGCAAACTATTTGAGGAGTCGAAAGCTCATCAGTGGGACCCGTGACACCTAACTGGGGGATGATGCATGATCCTAACGGTGACTCGCAGCCCATGCAAAGAAATACATTTGAGTGTTTTATGTCTATGCAAACAAACTCGATTTTCACGCTTGTGTGGTCTGAAGGTAATGGTTGGGATGAAAGATTGGTAATATTTTGTCACCACGTAGAAGCTAATGCGGTATGCGTTGGTGAACTTCGCTCTGCTTACGTCCGCCCGTATATGCACGAGAGCGATACATGGAGGAAACGGATCTTAGTCCCTTATAAAGAACTTTTCATAATAAAATAATTTGATATGCGGATTGTTTCCCTGCTGGTTCATGACAACGTATTCGAGTGTAACGGTACTTTAACCATAAGGCCCTACAACTAAGTGGCATTCACACTATTATATTTGTTATTAATAGCATGAGTACCCCTAGGGTTCATACCAAGTGGGTGATCAACGGGAGGAAAGTGAGAATAGATTTAAGGCTGAGAGGCGGTCTATTCGTATGTTAGTAACAATCTTAAGGAAAGATTATAAATAAACAAGCTATCAACCCAATAACTAATGAGTCCTACCAAGTGATATTTTCTCTGACTGTCTAGCTTAAAACCCCATTTTATGTTTATTTTATTTTTCCTGTTCTGGTAATTTATATTTTCTTTAACTAAAAGATAGACCTGGTTAGACGTTAACAAAGACGAAGTATCAAGAGCCCTCATCTCCATAAATTGTGTCATTGGTCGACCTCGGTATCTTACCTTTGCTATACTACGCCACGAAGGGGGCACTTGCCCGTGTATGTGGTGTATAGTTATTGATCGTTATCGTGTTTATAAATGTAAAGCTTAAATGCAATAGTGGTGTTGAAACGAACCCATAATTGTCATATTTTCATATACACTCACACGTACACCACTCGGCAACTAGAGAAAGGAATTCGATATCTCCAATGACGTCTTTCGAGGAGTTCAAGGATGTCGGAGAGTCGGGTAGAAGAATCGGCATTCATCTCATGTTGGAATGATCGTGAAAGAGGTGTCAAAAAATGGTAGAATAGTGGTGAAAGAGATGTGAAAAAATGGTTTAGGCTGAATGGGTATTTATAATGTTTAAAAAAAATTAATTTAACTTTTTTATAATATGTCTAACGGTCCCTAATGGTCAACCCCCCCCCCCCCCCTCCAACGTCTCTCTTTATCGAAATAAACAAAGTAGCAATGGCTACTTGTAGTCGTGTTCCTAAGCCGTTAGCATTAGCCGCATAGGTGGCGGCGGTGTTGCCTCCCAAGCCGCTTCCACTTCGCCCAGACTTACACCAATGGTTTTGGTTCTTTAGGTTTTTTTGTGGGTTTGGTTAGATTTCGGTGTTTCCTATTTTCATTTAGTCTTAATATCTTTGAGTTGAGAAAACATGTTCCAAAAATGTTTAGTTGATTATTACTAAGGATTAATGATATTTTGTATTTCGATCACCGAATGATGAATACAATGGCCCCATAGGGGGATGGGCTAGTAGGGAATAGGGTTTGGGCTATCGGGTTTTAAGTTAGGTGATGATGGGTTGGTTGGGGTTTGGGGCTCGGGAATGTGGGCCGGCGGAGGAGGCACGACGTAGAGGGTTGGATAAGAATGAACGAAAGGAGCGGGAAAGGGTGTGTGATTGGTTTTGGAAAAAAGAAAGACACCTTCATCGAAGACAACGTGTCGAGAAATATGTATGCGGCCGATGGAAGGATCCAAGCATCGGTACCCACGGAAGTTAGCAAGGTAGCCAAGGAAGATACATCAAACCGAACGTGGGTGAAACTTATGAGGTTGAGTGGCCAAGAGGTTGGGATAGCAAGCACACCCAAACACACAGAGGTGATCGTACGTTAGGTGACGGTGATAAAGGATGAAGGGGGGAGTGTTAAAATTGAGTCGTTTGGTAGGAAGGATGTTATGAAGGTAGGTTGCGGTATGGACAGCTTCAACCTAAGACGGAGGCGGAAGATGCGCTTGCGTGAGAAAAGCCCGGATGATACCGTTAAGGCGACGAATCATAAGTTCGGCCTTGCCGTTTTGCGGGGATGTTTGTGGGCATGAAAGATGAAACACGAGACAGTGATCGTTAGCGAAATTTTTAAAGTCACGATTATCAAATTCGCCACCCAAATAATACTAGAAGGATTTGATAGATTTATTAAATTGGGTTTGAATGAGTTTGTGGAACTTTTTGAATGTCAGAAATGTTTCAGATTTAAATTGAGGGGGGGGGGGGGGGGCTAAACCCACACATGATTGCTAAAGTTATCGACTAAAACCATGTAATATTTGTAACAGGTTTTGCTCGGAATGGGAGATTTCCAAAGATCACAATGGATGATATCAAACGGTGTTCATGTAACATATACAGAATCGAAATATGGAAGTCGTTTACTATCAGATAATTGACATGAATGACAAATATCAAAAAATTTATCTTTATTACATGAAATAAATTTGCGAGTAGACAAAAAATCTAAAACGTGGGAGCCCGGGTGACCAAGACGATTGTGCCAGACATGTGGAGAGTGAGTCAAGCAAGCAAATGCATTATTCAATGGAGATGTGAATGGATAGAGATCGCCTGAGCTATTATAGCGGGAAAGGAGTCTGCCAGTTTTGAGAACCTTTAAAAAAAACCAATTGGGTCAAATTCAATTGCAACTTGGTTGTCACGAGAAAGTTGACGAACAAAAATAAGATTTTTGATGATGCCGGGAGCGAAAAGGATATTATTTAATTTATAGGTTTGGTTTGGAAGATGTTGTAAAGCATTACCCGAACTCTTAATCGGCAACGTATTGTCATTCTCAACAAATATAATACTAATTTCAGATTTTGACAATGGGGTTTGGAATATACCTGGATTGACCCTGAAATGAGTAGACGCACTCATATCCATATACCATGTCTGATCCGTTGGATAATATCCGTACACCATATTCATTTTTTTCCTTTTGACGACCGTCATACGTATCAATAACTTAAGTGCAATGAAAATATAAAATAAACTTTTCTTTGTGATGTTGTTCCATGTACACAGAATGTGTGGCAAAGCAAAATTGCAATAAATCTCTAAATGTAATTGAACAAGTTGGGCGACCCACGTTTCGCGACGGCGACGTACCCTTTAAAAAAAACTCGATTATTACTATAAAAAGTAGTAAGTAAAAGAAGTCACAAACTGAAGTCCATATGAACCCACCGAATCCGAGTCTCATTTTATATGGGCAACCAACCCATAGCAAAAAATTGTTTATGATCCAAACCTCTAAAAAAAACTCAACTTTGAAATATAAATACGAAAAAATATATTACAAAAAGTGATAACATAATTTCAAGTACCCACTCCTGAATAGAAAGAGGGTTGCGGTAAACCACAAAACAACTAACATGGAGATAAATGTATCTATATGTTCCTATAAACCTCTGAACAAACAAAAAAATAAAGATCAAAACAACATGCATAAAACAAACTTCTTTTTAAACCAATTAGGGGACCGAACACTACTCGTGTCACTTATGATCTTTTTGAAATTCATATTTCAGATGTAACCACTGTAGGATAATAATATGTAAATATCCTGCAAATTTTTCAACCCAAAATAAATCTGCAGCAACCGCTTCATATATAAATCTGCAAGATATTTTCATACAAAAATGTAAAGTTTAGCTTATGTCATCGCTAAACTAACTGTAATGATTGTTTAACCCATGTTTGTTCAAAATTTAAAAAACATAACCCACTATTCCTTTGCTTCATTTACTTTACAAAACTCATTGGTATAATTCTCATGTCATCAGATCCATAAAACCTCTTATATAACACTCCAAGGAAAAATTAAGTTACTATAAACCTAGTGTAGTTAAAGATGCATTATTTTGTTTTGATGAAGACTTATAATGAAATATATAATTTAGTCAGTATTACTTGATCAATAAAGAGTTAGATCAGCAGCACCATTGCAAGACATGAAAAACACACTATTCTGCTGCTCAATCCAGTGTTGTAAAACGCGGAATTAGGCGGCGCCTAGGCGCCGCTTAGGCGGTAATCAGAACTTTACCGAGGAGTTTTGGGCTAGGCGGACCATTAGTCGGTTTTGGGGAAAATCGGAAAAAGACGTACCTAGTCGGTCAAGGCGGCGGCTAGGCGTTGTTAAATTTTAGCCGGATTTGTGTATTCCGGCGGCCGGTGATGCCATTTTCGCCGGAAGTCAGGAAGAAGAACAGACGAGGAAGAAGGAACGGAGGCGGGTTCTGTTTTAGGCTTTTTAGGGTTTTATTTAGTTTAGATATTTTCATATTTAGTCCCTCAATCTTTTACTACTTTACAATTCATCATTATTTTATGTTAAAACTATAAAACTAGTTAAGATATTTTAACATTTATCCCCCTCTATATTTACTAGTTCACATTTGGTTCTTATATTTATAAATTTATATGAAAAAAGTATAAAAATAACATTATATGTATATATATTTTTTTAAATCATATATAAAATTACAAACCGATTAATCCCGATTAAATTCTAGGCGACACTCGACCGCCTAGCTACCGCCTAGCTACCGCCTAGCGCTTTCTACAACATTGGCTCAATCATAGGTGGAACATCTAGTTTCTGAAGATTCTTTTCAACACTTAAGTGCATCCATATTCCTTCTCCTGTTGTTTAACTATAAATAAACAAACTTTAATATGAAATTAACAGAAGCAATTGGCGGTATGTTCAATGTTGTTCCCCTTGAGGTCAAGGGTTCGAGCCCCGCCAAAGGCTAGCCAGTGCTAAATTAAACCATTCAAAATAAAATGGCGGTATGTTCCGGTTCACTTTATCAATAATAGTGGGTTCAAGATCAACAAATATGGCATAGGGAGCATGTTTCCCAGCACCTGTTTCAATGAAGAAGGAAGGTACTGAAGGCATCACCACCACCTCCAACAGTCTTGTCACTTGGCATCTGTCCATAAGGCTGTCAAAGGCATAAGTGTGTTAGAAGTTAGAACAAAAATATTCACCAAAAAAATCTATGTGTTATGTTTTATTGTAAATTTATACTATATTTTGCCACATGAATGCTTAAACATTAAAGAGGTTATCAACTCTACTCCTGGTTTACAAATTACATACACATAAAGTACACTAAATCTCAGTATACACAATTTCATAGACATTATAGAATAGAGCGTATGTAAGCCCTGTAATCCATATAAGAACATCGAGTGTTCACAGGATTGATATAAGTAAGCACCATAAATAAATAAAAAATAGAAACACTTACAAACACATAGGTTTAAGAAGCACCTGCAAGTAACAACAAAAAATTTGAGCTATCAGATTAGTATTGCTTGAACTTTAAAGGCTAAGTAACCATAAGATTAGTTTTTGTGAAATTTAAAGTCTAATTAACAAAAACATAAAGCCCTACCAAAGAACCAAAGATAAATAACCAACACAAACTGCAACCTGAATCAGCACAAAGAAAAGAGGACAAATTGTATGCCACGGTACTGCGAAATAACAGTGAACTTGTAAACATAAATAATATAATTTTTATTGAATGAGAACAATACTGTTATACTACAGAAAGGAGTAGAAGCAGAAAAATGAAATGAATGCAGAAAACAGAAAATAACAGCAAACGAAGCCAGAGCTCGTGTTGAACACGATTTCCTTGAAACAGATTTCGGTCTGTTTCCCAGGATACGGTGGCTGAAGCAACGTATTGTCGGAGTTTTACTTGCCTGAAATTGCAGAGAGAGTCGAGTCGAGTTCAAGAAGAGGAGAATCGTTTTCTGTGTGTCTTTTATGTCTGGTATCGATGGGTTTAAATAGCCACGAGGTGGATTGCTGTCCAAGACAACAATCAACATTAAATGTGAATATCAGTTTCTATAATAACTGATTACGTATTAACTAGGATGGAGTGTTCTCCAACACCGAATTATTTCCAAAAATAGACACCAAGAGGAGCAAAAACCGGTCTGCGCGAACCCGACCATTTTCGAGTCGCATTCGTGTCCGCAGGATGCGCGAGCGCGCCCAAGACTTTTAACCGGGTTTCTCATTTTTCTACACGCCCCCCCCCCCCCCCCCGCATAGATGTTGGAGTATAAAGTGACATTACAATTTGATAACCATCCAAGTTCCTTAGCTTATAAACCACATTTCCTTTTGAACCACTTCCAATGTGTGACAAGTGGTTTTTAGCTCAAATATATAGTTTGTAGACCACACTTTGAGCATCGATATCTCATTCACCTCTTAATCACTTTGGACGTTTAATATCTCGTTGGACCACACTTTCAAATAACCCATCTAATTATTATATCTACATATAAATAATTAGGTCCAAAGTTAGGAAAAAATGCATCTTTTTCCTATTTTTTCCAACAATCCCCCACATGAATGGAGATCAATGGAGCAATTTACTCGATCATTCTGAAATCTCAACAGTTGAGCCGTGCTTAGGATAGGTAGGTGTTCCCTTAGAACCTTCCCTTGTAAAATGTACTTAGCCTCCTGGCTGTCAGTAGACTGCGATGTCTTTGAACTAAGTTGCCGTTTGTGTAGGCGACAATACACTTTACACATGACTCTTCCTGACAGTATCAACTCTTCATAGTTGTGTCCTTTATGGTCCTGAACACTTTCCTAGTTCTGCGAGAGTCTTAAGAAATTAGCCCCCATATTTCTCTTCGAAGCGACCCCACTTCTCTCTCACATAGGTGATTCCTCGAATCATTAAAAGCTGGAAGCTTATCCTCACTGTCACTGTTTAATAAAGGAACGCGTTTGGAAGTTTGGAAACTTCCTTTTAGTTTTGGGTGTAGTCATACCATGACTTCCCCCACATTGACCTCCTCAATTCATACAAGTAGGTTGTCCTATTGAACCTAGATCTTGGGATCTCCAGTCAAATAGGTTAGGTTTCCTTAGTATGAATTATATATTCACGGGCTTCAATCGCATTCCTCTTGACGACCTATATACTGCCTCTTTGCTTAAGCCTTTAGTAAGCGGATGCGCTATATTATCAGCTGACCTTACGTAGTCAATTGTGATAATCCCCGTTGAGAGCAGTTGTCGTATAGTGTTATGTCTACGTCGAATGTGTCGAGACTTCCCATTATATATTGCACTATGCGCGCTACCAATTGCCGATTGGCTATCGCAATGTATAATAATGGCCGTTACCGGCTTAGACCACCTGGGTATGTCCTCGGTAAATTGACGTAACCACTCAGCTTCTTCTCCACCTTTTTCCAAAGCAATAAACTCAGATTCTATTGTTAATCTGGCTATAAGCATTTGCTTGGACGATTTCCAAGACACAACTGCACCTCCTAGTGTAAACATGTATCCACTAGTTGCTCTTGAATCCTTTATATCAGAGATCCAGTTCGCATTGGTGTATCCTTCAATCATCGCTAGGTGTCTTGAGTAATGTAGTCCCTATTCACGGGTGTACCTCACATATCTTAGTAATCTTGTTATACTTTTCCAATGTTCAGCACTTGGATTACTAGTATATCTACTTAACCTGCTTATAGCATATGCTATATCAGGTCTTGTACAACTCATCAGATACATTAGACTACCAATGATTCTTGAGTACTCCAAATGCGAAACTCCTTGACCCCTGTTTTTCGAGAGGTGTTGACTCGTGTCAATAGAAGTTCTAGCTATACTTGAGTCACCTGGGTTAAACTTCTCAAGAATCTTTTCCACATAATGAGGTTGGTGTAGTATGAGACCCTCTTTGGTCCTGGTGATCTTTATCCCAAGAATCACATCCGCCAAACCCATATCTTTCATGTCGAACCTTGCTTTCAACATATCCTTCGTGGATGTGATCATCTTATCATTACTACCTATGATGAGCATATCATCAACGTAGAGACATAAGATGACATATCCATTTGGTGTTTCTTTCATGTAGACACACGTGTCACATTCATTGATCCTGAATCCTTTTTCTCTCATGACAGAATCAAACTATTGATGCCATTGTTTAGGGGCTTGCTTTAATCCATACAATGACTTCATAAGTTTGCACACTTTCTTTTCTTACCCTTTTGCCACAAAACCCTCAGGTTGTTCCATGTAAATTTCCTCTTCTAAATCTCCGTTTAGAAAGGCGGTCTTTACATCCATTTGGTGAACCTCCAAATTTCGAATGGCGGCTATTGCAAGTACCATTCTTATAGACGTTATTCGGGTCACGGGTGAGTAAGTGTCAAAATAGACCAGACCCTCTTTTTGTCTATAACCCTTAATCACCAATCTTGCCTTGAATTTGTCAATGGTGCCATCCGCTTTCATCTTTTTCTTAAAGATCCATTTGTAACCTAGTGGTTTACATCCCGGAGGAAGATCCACTAGTTCCCACGTGTGGTTTTATGAAATAGATTCTATTTCACTTTTAATAGCTTCCTTCCATTGAGGTCCTTCGGGAGAAGTAATCGCTTCTCTATATGTGTTTGGTTCACTATCCACCATATAAGACACAAAATCGGGACCAAACGATTTTTCAACCCTAGCTCTCTTACTTCTTCTTGGTTCAATCTCTTCTTCTTCAGATTGTTCTTGTCTATCTTGACATTCTGGTTCATCATCATGACCAGCCTCCCTAGGAAGATCAGTCTCGCTAGGTAGACCATTGGGAGTTAGACAAGGAAACACATCCTCGAAGAAGGAGGCATTACGAGATTCCATGAAAGTCCCTTTGTGTATATCGGGAATTTTAGACTCGTGTACCACAAATCGATAGGCACTACTATGATGCGCATATTCAATGAATATGCAATCTACCGTTTTTGGTCCTATCTTTACCGCTTTAGGTGGTGGAACAACCACCTTGGCCAAACACCCCCACACTTTGAGGCGCTTGTAAGAAGGTTTCATGCCCCTAAATAATCCATAAGGGGTTCCGTCCTTCTTTTTGCGGGGTATCCTATTTAAAAGGTAGTTAGCCGAGAGTATGGCATCCCCCCACATGTCCTGGCTCAACCCAGAGCTTAGCAACATGGCATTCATCATTTCCTTCAAGGTTCGGTTCTTTCTTTCGGCAATACCGTTTTGTTGAGGTGAGTAGGGAGGGTGAATTCATGTCTAATTCCATGTTGCTCACAATGGTTTGCAAATGGTGATACATATTCGCCTCCTCTATCGCTCCTCAACACCTTGATTTTCTTGTTAAGTTGGTTCTCAACTTCGTTTTTATATAGTACAAATTTCTCAATTGCTTCGTCTTTACTTTTTAGTAAGTACACATAGCAAAATTTTGTACTATCGTCGATGAACGTGATGAAATATTTATTTCCACCTTTCAATTTCATTGGGATTGATTTTAAATCACAAATGTTCGTGTGAATCATATCAAGGGGTTCGGTGTTACGTTCAACCGAATGAAACGATGTTCTAGTAAGTTTGGATTCAACACAAATTTTACATTTATATTTAGAGTCAATATGAAATGTTGGTATACTGTTTAATTTATTTAAGCGTCTAATGGAGTTAAAGTTGACATGACCGAGCCGACCATGCCACATACAAGAATTAGACTCAACGATATAAGTAGAAGTAGAAGTCTTATTCATCACATCGTTAGAAAGCCCTTGTCCTAGGCTATTCAACCATATCAAATAACCTATCTAATTATTATATCTACATATAAATAATTAGGTCCAAAGTTAGGAAAAAATGCATCTTTTTCCTATTTTTTCCAACACAAATTAGTCACCAAACACATCACGGTCTAGAAACTGTTTCAAACCAACATTCTGTGAAATCTAGATCTTCATCAAAATATACTGTGAGCTAGCAAATCACAAAGAAACAAGTAGCCAATATTAATTTCGAATTGAATACAATAACATAAACACCTAACTATGAATAAGTGAATCTATAGATCAGAAAGCACAATGAATAAATACCTTACCTTCGATAGAGCACAATAAAAGAACAACCAGAAGAAGGAACATAACAGAGAAGGAATATCCGCAGACGGGAGACGACCTCAGATCTGAAAATTAAAGCAAAGAAAATAGTAATCCAAGCAAACGACCATAGGAATCAAAATCCTAGCACAACTATCGTCCAATTCAAACCTCAAACAAAACCCTAAAAAGAAATTCAGAGAGAAAGAGCCATAGAAGACGGGGCTGTGAAGCTTGGTGTGGGGTAGAGGACAATCACACAGCAAATCAATGGCGTCACATTCGGATGCGCTGAATGTGTTGTAGAGAGAGAAAGATAAAGGTAACTGGAGTTGTAAACGATGGAGGAAGGAGACGCGAGGAAAATCTGAAGGTATGGTCTGAGAATCTGATGTACAGGATGAGGTAGATTGATTATTAAACACGTGAAAGCAAAAAGCAGGAAGATTGTACCATAGGCTGAAGAGGTTGTATCTTCAATAAAAGTTGGTGCTTCATAGACTTGTACACTATGTTTTAAAGATGGTACTATAAGGTGTGTTTTGTATATATAGGGTAATTCGGTTGCTCCACGTGCAAAGAAAAAAAGTCTTCCATATAAGTGGTCAAAGCGAAGCTCCAATTATGTACAAGCACAAATCAAACCCAGTAAAATCCTACCAATATTGAACTACTAGTAGGGTTTGTGGAGGGTACATGTAGGCAAGTCTTTCCTCAATCCCAAGATAGAAAGACTGCTTCTAGAGAGACCTCGACTCCAAAGACCTATGGGTAGTGAAAACGAAAACTTGAAGCTCGGCACCTGCAAAACCAACACGCAATCACAGCAGGGGGACAAAAATAAAAGTTAAGCCCCATAAGCATTAGTATGTAACACATTATAAAAGAAACATAAAACGAAAAGAAAACAAAAAACATGTAACATACATAAGCTACCATACAAAGAGAAAACTAAGTCACTACGAAGACACTTAGAGACAAACGGATACCATCGCCCCCTCCATAGAAATCATTAACTTTAAACCTACGCCTCCACGAAGTCCTATCCTCGGCCATCTCCTTAGAGAGGTGCAAGTCTATCAAGTTATCCCTAATTTGCTCATCCCAAGTCAATTTAGGTCTCCCCCTCCTTCTCCTCCCATCAACAGCGATGTTATCCACCGATCTAACTGGCGCTGATAACTGTCTCATCTTCGCACGCCCAAACCATCTCAATCTCCCATCCCTAATCTTGTCTGAGATACTAGCCACCGTAAATCTTTTCCGAAAAACCTCATTTCTAATTTTCTCCCACCGTGAGTGCCCACTCATCCACCTTAACATTTTCATCTCAATAACCTCTAACTTACGAGTTGTGCCTTCTTGATAGCCTAACAATCTGAACCATATAAAATAGCCGGCCTAACAACAACCCTATAAAATTCCCCTTTAGTAATATCAAAATTAGATGGAACGAAGAAAAAAATTGCCAGAGAATTATAATGGTGCTAGCTAATATGTAAATACAATGGTCCCTATTTATAGATCTATAAAGTATAATATATACCCCTAAATAATATCAAATATGACTAATATATCTATAACTAATTACATATTTACATCAAATTTTTTAATTATACATTTTATTAATTTCTTATAAATTACTCTATAAAAATATATACCCATAAACATTTTAGTAAAATATAAATCAAATTGTAGAACAGTTAAACTATATTACCATCTCTTTGTTTCGGTTCGATTTGACTTGTGTTTTTCTATTCACCAAAAATTTGAACTAAACCATAAACTTGATTTTTATAAAAAAAAGTAACCAAACCGTCAGTTTTTAATTGGGTCGTTTTTCTATTAGATTTTGTTTCCATTTTTTTTTTCTCATGTCAAACCCAACCCCACCTCATCCTTTCCCCCCCCCCCCC
>JBCNJP010008847.1:0-16407 GCA_039602395.1 Deinandra increscens subsp. villosa
CGCTGGACCATATGGTACGCCACCAACCAAATAGACACTACAACTCACTCTAAGACATGCTCACATAGATACAATACACGAGACACTCATAGCATAGGAATATGCTCTAACATATGTCTGATATGATCTCGCGTCGTGATCTTTCTTGCAAAATACCAAAAATAGAGTCTGATTCTGTATTGCATTTTAGTTCTCATTTCATAAAATTCAAAAAGATTTTTGGGTGTGTTTTAGTATAAAATTCATAAAAGCCAAAAGGATTTTATTTCTTGTTTGTTTTCGATCAATCGACACAAGATACGAAAAACATTTTCAATTCATATATCTTGGATTCTCGAAGAGAAGTTTTGTGCCAAGATTAACTTATGTTGGCTTGAAAATGGAAAACCGCGTTTCTGTCTTCTGAAATTGCAGGTTGTGTGCTGTCAAGACTCAAGCATGGTGAAAGGGGGAGTATGAAGTATTTTTCACAAGTGGATCTTGAAGTTCAAAAATTGATTCAATAATGATCCAGCCATGCAAGCTCTATTGCTAACAAGAAATTTCAAGTTAAAGATCAGATGTATCAATGCTGAAGATTGAAGACTAAAGTTTAGTTAGCATAGCTACTTTACACGTTAAGGGGGAGTTTGTTAGAGCATATTCCTATGCTACAATGTGTCTCGTGTAATGTATCTAAGTGAGCGTGTCATTGTGAGTCTAAGTGTAAACTTACCAAGGTGTACGTACCATATTGTACGTCGTACCAATTGGTACGCCCGTACCAATTGGTCCGGAACTTGGTACGCCAGTGGTAAGTTGATCACTATAAATAGGTTGACTAGTTTAGCATGTTGGAACTTGGTCATTTCATCTACACTAAGTGTGTGTTTCCAAGTGTGTATGCTAGAGAGAGAAACCAAAGCCTTGTAATTGTTTTCTTGGTGAATAAAAAAAACAAAGCTTATTTACATTCTCGTACACTAGATTGACCGAATCATGCAGTAGTAAGATCGTTACTGTGTTTTACAGCAACAAGGGTCAGTTGGGACCATTGAGTCCCAATAAGGTGTGTATATAACCAATAAGTTGTATTTAGGACCAATGATGGCCCAATAAGGTTTGTATATAACCAATAGGACCAAAAAGGTGTATTTAGGGGCAACACGGGTCAGTTGGGACCAATGAGTCCCAGTAAGGTGTGTACATAATCAATAAGTTGTGTTTAGGACCAATGATGGCCCAATAAGGTGAGTATAAAACCAATAGGACCAAAAAGGTGTGTTTAGGGATAACAAGCGTCAATTGGGACCAATGAGTCCCAATAAGTTGTGTATATAACAAATAAATTGTGTTTAGGACCAATGATGGCCAATAAATTGTGTTTAGGACCAATGATGGCCTAATAAGGTGTGTATATAACCAATAGGACCAAAAAGGTGCGTTTATGGGCAAAAAGGGTCAATTGGGACCAATGAGTCCCAATAAGGTGTGTATATAACCAATAAGTTGTTATTAGGACCAATGATGGCCCAATAAGGTGTGTATATAACCAATAAGTTGTTATTAGGACCAATGATGGCCCAAGAAGGTGTGTATATAATCAATAGGTTGTGTTTAGGACCAATAATGGCCAATAAGTTATGTTTAGGACCAATGATGGCAAATCAGGTGTGTGTATATAACCAATAGGACCAAAAAGGTGTGTTTAGGGGCAACAAGTGTTAGTTGGGACCAATGAGTCCCAATAAGGGATGTATATAACCAATAAGTTGTGTTTTGGACCAATGATGGCCCAATAAGGTGTGTATATAACCAATAGGACTAAAAAGGTGTGTTTAGGGGCAACAAGGGTCAGTTGGGACAAATGAGTCCCAATAAGGTGTGTATATAACAAATAAGTTGTGTTTAGGACCAATAATGGCCCAATAAGGTTTGTATATAACCAATAGTACCAAAAATGTGTGTTTAGGGGCAACAAGGCTCAGTTAGGACCAATGAGTCCCAAGGTGTGTATATAACCAATAAGTTGTGTTTAGGACCAATGATGGGCCAGTAAGGTGTGTATATAACCAATAGGACCAAAAAGGTGTGTTTAGGGGCAACAAGGGTCAATTGGGACCAATTAGTCCCAATAAGGTGTCTATGTAACCAATAAGTTGTGTTTAGGACCAATGATGGCCCAATCAGGTGTGTATATAACCAATAAGACCAAAAAGGTGTGTTTAGGGGCAACAAGTGTTAGTTGGGACAAATGAGTCCAAATAAGGTGTGTATATAACCAATAACTTGTGTTTAGGACCAATGATGGCCCAATAAGGTGTGTATATAATCAATAGGTTGTGTTTAGGACCAATAATGGTCAATAAGTTATGTTTAGGACCAATGATGGCAAATCAGGTGTGTATATAACCAATAGGACCAAAAAGGTGTGTTTAGGGGCAACAAGTGTCAGTTGGGACTAATGAGTCCCAATAAGGGATGTATATAACCAATAAGTTGTGTTTTGGACCAATGATGGCCCAATAAGGTGTGTATATAACCAATATGACTAAAAAGGTGTGTTTAGGGGCAACAAGGGTCAGTTGGGACAAATGAGTCCCAATAAGGTGTGTATATAACAAATAAGTTGTGTTTAGGACCAATAATGGCCCAATACGGTTTGTATATAACCAATAGTACCAAAAATGTGTGTTTAGGGGCAACAAGGCTCAGTTAGGACCAATGAGTCCCAAGGTGTGTATATAACCAATAAGTTGTGTTTAGGACCAATGATGGCCCAATAAGGTGTGTATATAACCAATAGGACCAAAAAGGTGTGTTTAGGGGCAACAAGGGTCAATTGGGACCAATTAGTCCCAGTAAGGTGTCTATGTAACCAATAAGTTGTGTTTAGGACCAATGATGGCCCAATCAGATGTGTATATAACCAATAAGACCAAAAAGGTGTGTTTAGGGGCAACAAGTGTTAGTTGGGACAAATGAGTCCCAATAAGGTGTGTATATAACCAATAACTTGTGTTTAGGACCCATGATGGCCCAATAAGGTGTGTCTATAATCAATAGGTTGTGTTTAGGACCAATAATGGCCAATAAGTTATGTTTAGGACCAATGATGGCAAATCAGGTGTGTATATAACCAATAGGACCAAAAAGGTGTGTTTAGGGGCAACAAGTGTCAGTTGGGACCAATGAGTCCCAATAAGGGATGTATATAACCAATAAGTTGTGTTTTGGACCAATGATGGCCCAATAAGGTGTGTATATAACCAATAGGACTAAAAAGGTGTGTTTAGGGGCAACAAGGGTCAGTTGGGACAAATGAGTCCCAATAAGGTGTGTATATAACAAATAAGTTGTGTTTAGGACCAATAATGGCCCAATAAGGTTTGTATATAACCAATAGTACCAAAAACGTGTGTTTAGGGGCAACAAGGCTCAGTTAGGACCAATGAGTCCCAAGGTGTGTATATAACCAATAAGTTGTGTTTAGGACCAATGATGGCCCAATAAGGTGTGTATATAACCAATAGGACCAAAAAGGTGTGTTTAGGGGCAACAAGGGTCAATTGGGACCAATTAGTCCCAATAAGGTGTCTATGTAACCAATAAGTTGTGTTTAGGACCAATGATGGCAATAAGTTGTGTTTAGGATCAATGATGGCCAATAAGTTTTGTTTAGTACCAATGATGGCCCAATAAGGTGTGTTTAGGGGCAACGAGGGTCAGTTAGGGCAAATGAGTCCCATTAAGGTGTGTATATAACCAATAAGTTGTGTTTAGGACCAATAATGGCCCAATAACGTGAGTATATACCCAATAGAACCAAAAAGGTGTGTTTAGGGGCAACAAACGTCAATTGGGACCAATGAGTCCCAATAAGTTGTGTATATAACAAATAAATTGTATTTAGGACCAATGATGGCCAATAAATTGTGTTTAGGACCAATGATGGCCCAATAAGGTGTGTATATAACCAATAGGACCAAAAAGGTGTGTTTAGGGGCAAAAAGGGTCAATTGGGACCAATGAGTCCTAATAAGGTGTGTATATAACCAATAAGTTGTGATTAGGACCAATGATGGCCCAATAAGGTGTATATATAATCAATAGGTTGTGTTTAGGACCAATGATGGCCAATAAGTTGTGTTTAGGACCAAGAAGGTGTGTATATAATCAATAGGTTGTGTTTAGGACCAATAATGGCCAATAAGTTATGTTTAGGACCAATGATGGCAAATCAGGTGTGTGTATATAACCAATAGGACCAAAAAGGTGTGTTTAGGGGCAACAAGTGTTAGTTGGGACCAATGAGTCCCAATAAGGGATGTATATAACCAATAAGTTGTGTTTTGGACCAATGATGGCCCAATAAGGTGTGTATATAACCAATAGGACTAAAAAGGTGTGTTTAGGGGCAACAAGGGTCAGTTGGGACAAATGAGTCCCAATAAGGTGTGTATATAACAAATAAGTTGTGTTTAGGACCAATAATGGCCCAATAAGGTTTGTATATAACCAATAGTACCAAAAATGTGTGTTTAGGGGCAACAAGGCTCAGTTAGGACCAATGAGTCCCAAGGTGTGTATATAACCAATAAGTTGTGTTTAGGACCAATGATGGGCCAGTAAGGTGTGTATATAACCAATAGGACCAAAAAGGTGTGTTTAGGGGCAACAAGGGTCAATTGGGACCAATTAGTCCCAATAAGGTGTCTATGTAACCAATAAGTTGTGTTTAGGACCAATGATGGCCCAATCAGGTGTGTATATAACCAATAAGACCAAAAAGGTGTGTTTAGGGGCAACAAGTGTTAGTTGGGACAAATGAGTCCAAATAAGGTGTGTATATAACCAATAACTTGTGTTTAGGACCAATGATGGCCCAATAAGGTGTGTATATAATCAATAGGTTGTGTTTAGGACCAATAATGGTCAATAAGTTATGTTTAGGACCAATGATGGCAAATCAGGTGTGTATATAACCAATAGGACCAAAAAGGTGTGTTTAGGGGCAACAAGTGTCAGTTGGGACTAATGAGTCCCAATAAGGGATGTATATAACCAATAAGTTGTGTTTTGGACCAATGATGGCCCAATAAGGTGTGTATATAACCAATATGACTAAAAAGGTGTGTTTAGGGGCAACAAGGGTCAGTTGGGACAAATGAGTCCCAATAAGGTGTGTATATAACAATTAAGTTGTGTTTAGGACCAATAATGGCCCAATACGGTTTGTATATAACCAATAGTACCAAAAATGTGTGTTTAGGGGCAACAAGGCTCAGTTAGGACCAATGAGTCCCAAGGTGTGTATATAACCAATAAGTTGTGTTTAGGACCAATGATGGCCCAATAAGGTGTGTATATAACCAATAGGACCAAAAAGGTGTGTTTAGGGGCAACAAGGGTCAATTGGGACCAATTAGTCCCAGTAAGGTGTCTATGTAACCAATAAGTTGTGTTTAGGACCAATGATGGCCCAATCAGATGTGTATATAACCAATAAGACCAAAAAGGTGTGTTTAGGGGCAACAAGTGTTAGTTGGGACAAATGAGTCCCAATAAGGTGTGTATATAACCAATAACTTGTGTTTAGGACCCATGATGGCCCAATAAGGTGTGTCTATAATCAATAGGTTGTGTTTAGGACTAATAATGGCCAATAAGTTATGTTTAGGACCAATGATGGCAAATCAGGTGTGTATATAACCAATAGGACCAAAAAGGTGTGTTTAGGGGCAACAAGTGTCAGTTGGGACCAATGAGTCCCAATAAGGGATGTATATAACCAATAAGTTGTGTTTTGGACCAATGATGGCCCAATAAGGTGTGTATATAACCAATAGGACTAAAAAGGTGTGTTTAGGGGCAACAAGGGTCAGTTGGGACAAATGAGTCCCAATAAGGTGTGTATATAACAAATAAGTTGTGTTTAGGACCAATAATGGCCCAATAAGGTTTGTATATAACCAATAGTACCAAAAACGTGTGTTTAGGGGCAACAAGGCTCAGTTAGGACCAATGAGTCCCAAGGTGTGTATATAACCAATAAGTTGTGTTTAGGACCAATGATGGCCCAATAAGGTGTGTATATAACCAATAGGACCAAAAAGGTGTGTTTAGGGGCAACAAGGGTCAATTGGGACCAATTAGTCCCAATAAGGTGTCTATGTAACCAATAAGTTGTGTTTAGGACCAATGATGGCAATAAGTTGTGTTTAGGATCAATGATGGCCAATAAGTTTTGTTTAGTACCAATGATGGCCCAATAAGGTGTGTTTAGGGGCAACGAGGGTCAGTTAGGGCAAATGAGTCCCATTAAGGTGTGTATATAACCAATAAGTTGTGTTTAGGACCAATAATGGCCCAATAACGTGAGTATATACCCAATAGAACCAAAAAGGTGTGTTTAGGGGCAACAAACGTCAATTGGGACCAATGAGTCCCAATAAGTTGTGTATATAACAAATAAATTGTATTTAGGACCAATGATGGCCAATAAATTGTGTTTAGGACCAATGATGGCCCAATAAGGTGTGTATATAACCAATAGGACCAAAAAGGTGTGTTTAGGGGCAAAAAGGGTCAATTGGGACCAATGAGTCCTAATAAGGTGTGTATATAACCAATAAGTTGTGATTAGGACCAATGATGGCCCAATAAGGTGTATATATAATCAATAGGTTGTGTTTAGGACCAATGATGGCCAATAAGTTGTGTTTAGGACCAATGATGGCCCAATCAGGTGTGTATATAACCAATAGGACCAAAAAGGTGTGTTTAGGGGCAACAAGTGTTAGTTGGGACAAATGAGTCCCAATAAGGTGTGTATATAACCAATAACTTGTGTTTAGGACCAATGATGGCCCAATAAGGTTTGTATATAACCAATATGACCAAAAATGTGTGTTTAGGGGCAACAAGGCTCAGTCAGGACCAATGAGTCCCAAGGTGTGTATATAACCAATAATTTGTGTTTAGGACCAATGATGGCCCAATAAGGTGTGTATATAACCAATAGGACCAAAAAGGTGTGTTTAGGGGCAACAAGGGTCAACTGTGATCAATTAGTCCCAATAAGGTGTCTATGTAACCAATAAGTTGTGTTTAGGACCAATGATGGCAATAAGTTGTGTTTAGGATCAATGATGGCCAATAAGTTTTGTTTAGTACCAATGATGGCCCAATAAGGTGTGTTTAGGGGCAACGAGGGTCAGTTAGGGCAAATGAGTCCCATTAAGGTGTGTATATAACCAATAAGTTGTGTTTAGGACCAATAATGGCCCAATAACGTGAGTATATACCCAATAGAACCAAAAAGGTGTGTTTAGGGGCAACAAACGTCAATTGGGACCAATGAGTCCCAATAAGTTGTGTATATAACAAATAAATTGTATTTAGGACCAATGATGGCCAATAAATTGTGTTTAGGACCAATGATGGCCCAATAAGGTGTGTATATAACCAATAGGACCAAAAAGGTGTGTTTAGGGGCAAAAAGGGTCAATTGGGACCAATGAGTCCTAATAAGGTGTGTATATAACCAATAAGTTGTGATTAGGACCAATGATGACCCAATAAGGTGTATATATAATCAATAGGTTGTGTTTAGGACCAATGATGGCCAATAAGTTGTGTTTAGGACCAATGATGGCCCAATCAGGTGTGTATATAACCAATAGGACCAAAAAGGTGTGTTTAGGGGCAACAAGTGTTAGTTGGGACAAATGAGTCCCAATAAGGTGTGTATATAACCAATAACTTGTGTTTAGGACCAATGATGGCCCAATAAGGTTTGTATATAACCAATATGACCAAAAATGTGTGTTTAGGGGCAACAAGGCTCAGTCAGGACCAATGAGTCCCAAGGTGTGTATATAACCAATAATTTGTGTTTAGGACCAATGATGGCCCAATAAGGTGTGTATATAACCAATAGGACCAAAAAGGTGTGTTTAGGGGCAACAAGGGTCAACTGTGATCAATTAGTCCCAATAAGGTGTCTATATAACCAATAAGTTGTGTTTAGGACCAATGATGGCAATAAGTTGTGTTTAGGACCAATGATGGCCCAATAAGGTGTGTATATAACCAATAAGTTGTGTTTAGGACCAATGATGGCCAATAAGTTATGTTTAGGACCAATGATGGCCTAATAAGGTGTGTTTAGGGGCAACGATGGTCAGCTGGGGCTAATGAGTCTCATTAAGGTGTGTATATAACCAATAAATTGTGTTTAAGACCAATGATAGCCAATAAGTTGGGTTTAGGACCAATGATTGCCCAATAAGGTGTGTTTAGGGTCAATGAGGGTCACTTGGGACCAATGAGTCTCAATAAGGTGTGTTTAGGGGCAACGAGGGTTAGTTGGGACCAATCTGTCCCAATCAAGTGTATACGATAATGTATATATTACAACACATTGAAAGATATATATATATATACATATATATATGTAGACTATATAGGGTGAGGTTATGTGAAATTTATAGCTCTTTTTCATATGTTTTCACATGTGAAATATTCTGAATAATAAGAGAAAAGAAAAAAAAAGAAAAAAATATTAATCACAACCATTAAGAGATACAATTATCATTAATGTTATTGCTTAATATTCCATTTTACACTTAAAGATCATTTTAAAGTTATGTTTAAAATACTATTATATCTATGTTTGGAATTAATTGAGTTTATATTAAATCCGATAAATGTTGTCACGTCCTTATTAGGTGAGATGCTTTCACCCGGATTGATCATATTAATCCCCAAATTACTTTTCACAATTTTTCAAATTTCCCCAAACTTCGTTGATCAGTTCCTATTCCCTCTTACCAAAATTTTATCACCAAAATAGTTCATCACTCTCTTCTTCCCTTTATAGGATTCATCAATTTCTTCTTCCCTCTAAAATCTTAAGGAGATCACTACCAAATTTCAGTTAGTATTAATTTCACTGTCATTTTCAGTAGATCGTTTTTTTCATGTCAAATATTCCATCGCATTTATTTCATTCCCTATTTATTTCATTTCAGGATTCATCTCATTTACAATGGAGTGTGATGGTGAAACATTGAAGGACATTCATGATTATTCAAGGGACAGTGACGAGGATCAATATAATGAATATTCAGAAGCCACAACCTCTGACAGTGAAAGGGAACGTAATGAGGAATCAGAAGAAGAGGAAATGATAAACGATGAAGCCCAAGTCGAGGATGAGGTTCATACTAAGAATGAGAATGAGGAACCCACAACCTCTGCTTCCCAAACTACAATTGCAAGAAGGGGTTCTCGCGGTTGGTAAAGGAATGTGCCAAATTTACTAACAATGGTGGGAAAAAATGGCGACTAACATTTGACAATATTGGAAGGGTTATTCGGGAGCATAGACCGAAGTTTTCAAGTTTTAAAGGAGATATTGTAAGGGCAGAGGTTGGATTGAAGTATCCTGATTGGAATAAGGTGCCAACAGACGGCAAGAAGACGATGTGGGCTCTGATTCAGGTTATTAAACATATTAAACATTTTCTCACATCAAGTCATGTGACTAAAAAATCCATGTTATTTTTTAGCAATATTTCGAGGTTGATAACTGTCGAAAGAATATTATTTTGGTAATGCTTGGTGGGCTGCTAAGGGGTTTTAGAAGAAAATTGCGTGAAAAATTGTAGGATCATTAATAGTTATGATTTAACTAAAACAATAACCCACTACTTGTAAATATAACCCTGCGGAATTAAGTTATACTTCACTTTACTCTAGCGGATTTAGATCTCTTGTATTAGGTAGTGTTTGATTTGCATAAGTATACTAACAACAAAGTAATAAATACTCGGCACTATTTGCATTAACTCAAAGTTACATTATTACAAGGTGATCGAGAACCGTGTGTAAAACCACTAGTACAAATATGATCTTCGGTCACACCAGAAAAGTGTGACCGTAAGTGATTAGTCACACTTTTTTTTTCCGTTCCATCCGTGACCAAAAGTCTCGCCATTTTAGGTCACATACAGTGACATTGAATTTCAGTGGCAGTATGATACGAAAAAATGTGACTGTAGATAAAAAGTGTGACTATAGACTAGCGATTTTTCTTGCTGGATCAATGATTTTATCGAATAATGTTAGCATAAACCCTTTTTAGTAACAGTTATTTATTTTGTAGTGGCAAAATGTTCCCAAATGGTGACATGATGTTCGTGTTCACTGTGACGTTTTGCTAGTAATTGGTCACATAAATAATAATTTAGTGTGACTATTGTTTAGGTTTTAGAGACACATAATTTTGTTATATGTGACTATTTCATAAACGTTGATGTAGAAATAGTTTGAAGTGTGACTATTTCATAGTTTTTAGTCACACAAAAATGCCTTAAAGTGACTATTGGTTGGTATATGGTCACAACTAAACACCTAGTTGGTAATATAAAGTAACCATTACATATGTTTAGTGACATAATGTTCCCATATGGTCACATGTTTTTTTGTTCACTGTGACGTTTTGCTAACAATTGGTCACATAACCAATATTTAGGTGTGACTATTGTCTAGGTTTTAGAGACACGCAATTTTGTTATATGTGACCATAGTATGAAATTTGATGAAGAAATAGTTTGAAGTGTGACTATTTTATAGTTTTCAGTCACATAAAAATGTCTTAAAGTGACTATTGGTTGGAAATGGTCACAATTAAACACCTAGTTGTTAATATAAAGTAACCATTATATACCTTTTAGTCACATAAGACAAATAAAAATGTGACTACAGACGTTTTATAATCACATTAAGAATTTGTAAGTGTCATTTTTTGCTAACCTTTAGTCACATTATTTTTAACCTTTTGTTATTACATTCACATTTAGTCACATATATTACATAAATATATCACCCTAACACACTTTTAGTCACACTTTTAGATTCTATGTGCCTGTTTATGTATTTTAGACACAATTAATTACGTAAATTATGACTATATGTTGTTAATAATAACATAGTTGTTAATATAGAGTGACCATTTCATACCGTGTATTGGCATTAAACAAATGAAATTGAGACGGGAGACCTTTTATAGTCACATTAATTAGTTGTAAGTGTGGCTATTACCTAACCTTTTGTCACACATATATTGTTTTTAAGTGTGACTATTGCCTAACCTTTTGTCACAGGTATTTTATTTATGTGTAGCTATTGTCCAACCTTTCATCACACATTCTTTTCTCAAAACAATGGTCACACACACTATTTTTATGTGTTGCCATTGTCTAATATTTGATCACACATCATTTGCTATCATTCCACCACACAGAAAAAAATGATGATTATAATAACAATAATAAACCAAAATCTCATACATAAGTTTTAAACTTAAATACTAAAGACATAAACTTCGAACCAAAAGCTAGCTACATAAGTTTCGGTACAATAGAAGAAATCTTAGGATTGTAGCAACCTTTCATATCAAAAAAGAAATAAAAATCAAGATTCCCAAGCACTTTCAAAATTTCCAAACCTGCATGTATTACAGACCTACATCATACATAAAATAATTCTTAGTTCATATAACAATGAATCAAACAAATTAATACAAAGCCTCTTCATTACACAAAATTACATCTATATATGATATTACTAACCTGTGTTTAAATGTGAAGATCGGTATACCGGACAACACCTGAGAATGCAATGCATAAAAATCTGCAAACATAAGTCACACAAATCCAATTAACAACATAAGCAATACACTAATAAAAATTATTCTATGTCCTTAAACTAGTGGGGCGAGGAGCGCGCGTGGCGCATAATTATGGCTGGGTAATTTTTCTAATCCGATGTAACATTAAACGAACACGTAATTTGTTTTTTTACCATTAATTTAGGTTCCGAGGAGCGCGCGTTGCGCGAGACGCATGCAGGAAAAGGAAAACGCGGTATTTTGCTTGTTGTGCCCTGCCTGAGGTGCCTTTGACAACTATGCACCACCAAATGAAATGAATACATTTTTAGGCAAAAAAATTATTAAAAAAAACGTCAAATAATCACTTCTTGTAATATTAAAATAATTTCACAAAAGGTTAAAGTAAATGGAAATGTTCTCATGATGCAAATACCCTTTGCATTTTCTAATGAAATACTATCAAGTATCGTTCCAAAAAAAACAATAAGTCAAGTCATCAACAATAGGTGCTATTATGGGTCACAGTCTGCGGGACCATCCAAGCTCCATTTGATTTCTTTACAGAAATAACAGAACCCAGGGTAATTTGTGTTCCAGTTTCCACCTCAATATTCAACTCATCTACAGATAGTGGTAAACTGACCTTTGGTGTAATGCACATGTATATATTTATGAAGTTAAAACCAGCTTAAATAGCCACAGCCTTAGCCAACATAGTCTTTCTAGTTCCAGGAGGCCCGAACAGAAGATCTTCAGCCACAACCTTAGCCAACTAACTTGACAAAAATCTTCAGCCATAACCCAGTTACATATGAGGATCTGCAACACACCTAACAATTAGAACATCACCAAAAAGCTTAATTTCACAATTTTTCATCAGCAAGTACTACAAAATAAGAGAAATACCTTCAATTTCTCCAGGATCGTACTTCGACTGACTAAATAAACTTCAATAACTGTCCCATCAGACATTCATCAAATACCATATCCGCATCATACAGTTGTATTTAAGAAATTGAATCACGAAATAGATCACCGACACTAAAAAGCTAACTATAAAACCAAATCACAAAAAACCAAAGATCTAAGCGCATTTGAAACACAAATTCAAATTCAAATCAAACAATTCGATATACCTTCTGTATTGAGAAGTTAAATCCATCTTTGATTATCCGATGATTAAGATCATATGATGATTCAGATCATATATAAATAAAGCCTGCCATCAGAAACAAAACAAATTAATAAGAACCGATAAAAGAAGCACAATTTGCAGGTGAATGCCTTTAAATTAACTCTTGTTGTTAGAATATACATAAGTTCCCAACTGCTCTTTATATATATTATTTAACATAAATTTGATGCATATAATTTGTATCTATCATAGTTGATAAAATGTATATGCCACTGGAATGTGACAGTTTTCTAACTTTAAAGCATGATGTTGCTACCTAATCTATCTAGTATTGTCTTAAGAGTTCAAATTTTAAAGCCACAAAGTATTTACCTTCTCGGTAGCTTAGCTAGCTTTCCTTGAAGATAACCACCTATCATATTTTGACCAACAAATAAAGAGTCTTATCTTTCACATCAAATAAAGGCTCATGATCTCATTGTGCCTTGCCCTGCCCTGCCTATCAGATTTTAAACATGCTGTGGCTTTTGATTCTGCAATTCTATCAGTAGAGAAAATATAAGTTTACCTAGATTATTATCCTGCAAAAACTTTTTTGTTACATGTCCACCAAAAGGCACACCTACACCACGCTTGCTTGGTCCTCTGCCAGGATTAGGTTGTGGATCTTTCCATAGAATCTCACACATAAAACCTAAATCAGAACATCATATATTAGTATCTTGTTATACCAACTTAAGCACCAATAAAACACTTTTTTTTCTTCATTAAAGAAAATATAAGTTTCATGTCAAACCAACCGTTGAATATAAATTGATTTGAACTCTCACCAAATGTTGCTCCTTTGTATTGTGCCATCATATGGCTATCATAAATATGTGGCTATCTTGAGAAAGGTTACGCTATTAAAATACTCCTTGTATAATCAATTAGATATCCAAGATACTTGTAGTCAACGATATACTCATAGAGGGGATAAAAGACCTCATAGTTATCTCATTAATATCATATCTAGATCTCTAGTTATTTAACTATACACATGATTATATGTTGCTTTCATGACCGAGATGAAGCCTGCATAGTGTAATACTGTCTGATCTGACAAACTCTGATAAATATCAGTTGTAGGAATAAGCACAACAGCATCTAAATATATGAAACAACAGTTTAGTAATATTAAAATCGGATTATTAACTTCATATTGTTAGTATTAGTTGCCCACAACAGTTTAATGATATTAAATACAGTAAGTAACCAAATTCTTGTTAATAATCACAGTCTCAAAAGTGTGCGTGGCAATCAACGCAATATTATCCTCCAAAAATTGCTATTAAACACAACAAAGAATCCATGGAAACTATTGTTAAGCATCACTACAATTTACATACATGGTGTTCATGCAACCTTTAGTTCTCAAACTCTTATTCTACTACAAATACATCAGTTTGCACATCATCATTCAACATTTAAGAATTAGAGTTCCTTGTATGCATCACATAACAGTCATTTATGAGTCTAGCAACATGAACATGACCACATGAAAATCAATTTTTGGTGAACTAGGTTTACTAGACTTGCACAAACTTCATTATTGTTCATAGGTTTTACATTTGCAAGTCTCCTAACAACCATGGGCCTCATATAACAGCAGATTAACATCGCATAACAAGCATTCACAGCCCATACGATATAGATTTCATCATAAAACGAATTAGGGTTTGGACTAGGAACAATCTATCCATCTACTTTCTATAAAATCAACATATTGCCTCATAAAATTAGCACGTAACATCACATTCCTAAGCATGAACAACAGCAAGAACATGGCTAAAACCAATTAGGGTTTTCGAACAGAGAATAGAGAGGAAGACGAGGTTACCTTCTGTTGCTTGTTAATTATTATCGTTTGTTCCTGAGACTGATGCGATGTAACAGGGCTTATAATAGCCCTAGCAACCTTCTGTTCGAGTACAACACTCTGAGCAACCTTCGATTTTATGTAGCAATGGAGATTGGGGACTGGTTAGCGAAGAGAAAAAAGAACCGTAAATGGGAGAGAGGGAGACTAGTCGCGATGTTTAGGGTGTGACAGATTGGTATCAGAGCCATTGGTTATAGTGAACTAGGTTTGCATTTAGTAGACCGACTATAGCCTTAGACACACCTTAGTCATACACTCGAACACACACACTAGTATGTGACTATTTGACTATGTGTTACTTGTACTTATATATGTATATATATATGGTATATATGCAGACATGGCTGGATGGATATCCGCTTCCCAATCATCATCCTCATCATCATCCCTATCCGTCACTAGTAGGCGGATTTCTACGGGTCCTACTACCCCGACTCATGGTGTTCGGAGGATAACTTCCGAGGGCCATGTTTATGGAGAACCTATTGTTGTTCGTGGAAGGGACAACGGCAGCTGGAACTGGTACGAGACACTTGTGGCCAGTTAGGTCCATCGGGAGCAAGTGCCACCTATCCCAACAGAGCCGTCGTCAACTTGATTCTTTCTACCCGAACTGCCGTATGCTATTGAAAGAGTCGTCGCGGCAATGGTCTCTATGTTCGACCGCGCGCTCAGGGACATTAGGAGGCTGTTTGATATGGTCAGGGAGCTGCAAGATAATGGAGCCAACACCAGTCTCAGAGTTGCAATCCTTAGGGGAGAGTTGAAAGGGGCTAATAGGCGTCTGGCCGAGTATCAAGTAAGACTGAGTGACACATATTATCAGGTGAATCACCTCTCAGAGCTGGTTGAGACACTCACGGCTCGAGTTGCTGAGCTTGAGTTGGCTAGGGAGGCTGCGGCTCCGGCTCCAGCTCTGGCTGCACCTCCGGCTCCGGCAGAACCTATTGATGAACCTATTGAGGAGGATCCCGAGGAAGAACCTGAAGAGGATCCCGAGGAAGAACCCGAAGAGGATCCTGAAGAGGAACCAGAGGAGGAGATGCCTGATGCATCCAGTGATCATGATAGCTCTTGAGTTATTTGTTTTCACATTTGTTTTGTTTGGTTGTTTGTTTATCGGGAGGATGTTCCCAAGACTATGCATTTTGAATTTTGAATTTCTGTTGGATAATTTGTGAACGAGTTGCATTTTATTTGAAATGGGATTTACTATTTAATATGTGCTTGTCTCTTGTGAAGTAATTTATTATTTATGTGATGGTTGTTGTGATTCATGTTATATCTTATTCTCATTTTGGGTAATTGTGAATTGAAGATAATGGCAGACGGAAATGTACCAAACATGACACCGGCTCAATTGGCTGCACTAATCAACCAACATGTGGCTGATGCTTTAGCGGCACATGTCCAGGGTGCAGGCAATGCAGGGCCACCCCAAGGTAACACAAAATTTGTGTTTTGTTGTTTGATGTGATCACACATATTGGTAATCTGTGATTGAGAAGTTGTATGAATGTATGTACAGGTAATGCTACATTTAAGACTTTCATGGACTGTAAGCCTAATCAGTTCAAAGGGACTGAAGGAGCTGTTAGCCTACTCCACTGGATTGAAAAAGTGGAATCTGCTTTTGAGATGTGCAACTGTCCTGAGGCTAGCAAAGTGAAATTTGCCACGGGTACTTTGGAA
>JBCNJP010008848.1:0-10883 GCA_039602395.1 Deinandra increscens subsp. villosa
TTTTTTTACTTGACATATAATCTGATAAAAATATACCCGTGATAAGTGAAGATAAGGTTAGAGAAACTTACTGACACAGCAGCTCACAATCTACTATGCTATCAGGACCAGGGCGATGAGCCTTTCCATTTGAATGGAACTGGCGGAAAGATCTGGGATTCAATCCAGCAACATGAGTAACAGCATCGACAAGTTTTTTCTGCAGTGACTGGAGTCTGCGAAATGTTAGTTCATCAAGTGGCGCAATACACCCAATGCTGCCATCTAGTGTTCCAAAAAGAAGAGGGAAACGGTTTGTTTTATCGGAGCCTGGAGGACCACTAGAAGCTGGAAGCATCTGTAACCGTAAAAATTTAGTCACGTGTGCCCCCACATGAAACTCTGCACGTGAAAGTAGCTTTTGTCCTTTCCAACTTTCTGACACCTTTGGTGCATAATAAAATATCTGATAGTTTCATGACAGGTTAATACCATTAGTCTGGTAATAAAAAAAACTCTTAAACAAAGAAAAAGCAGCACACCATGTTTATAAATATACGAATGTGGTGGTGTTGGGTGACGAGTCAAACATATCCTGTTTTGAAAGGTTAGTATTTAAATCAGGTCGGAACATGCTGGATTGGGTTGGTCTACTAACAACTCTATCCATTTTTACAAATCTATAATGTGGTAATTGTGATTTTAAAAAACTATGACATCTCAGATATTCAAGTAAACGATTCCATAGGTTGTATGAATTGAAAATAACATATCAAACTCATTCTGCCATTTGTCCCAAACTTTTAGCTATTTTTTATATTTGACATAACACAAATCAACCCATACATATAAACTGGTCAAAATGCACACCTTTATGTACAGTCATGAGATTACTGAGGCCCCTAAAGGACAAAAGAAAATAACAGAGTGAAAATGGGAAAATAAATGGGTTCAGTAACGGGCCAAAAGAAAATTTTTGTAGCACTTCTTCATATATGATTATGTAATTTACTTTCACAATAATCTCATTTCTTGAAAAAAAATTGATTTAGGAGATCTGATGCATTAAAATACTCTAGGTGACTTTTGACTACTTCTATCCGTTGACGTTTTCAGCAACTTCTTTTGTTTTAAGACTTGACCATAGCAGATAAAATATAACCTCAATCTACTCATTTATAAATTAATGGGCCGAAATAGCCATCCAGAGTAGAGATGATAGCTCAATTGAGAAACTTAATTATTTTCCATCAGCATTTACTTGCATATTAAAAATCATGGTCATCTCATAAATCTATAAATTTTTTTGCTTTGACATACACCACGTCACCATGAATGCCTTATAGCAATCAATATAGACACGAAAAATTAAATAAGCCATTAAAAGAGAGTATACAATACATGAAGATGTGCTAACCTGCACATTCTTTTGGTCATCTGAAACCATCAGACTAAGAGTGCTACCATCGATCAGAAACTCTGTTGCAAAGCAGTCAAGAGAGCCAAAATCCTTGGCCAATAAAGTCAACTGAGATCCGTTTTCTTTCCAGCTCAAGAAATATATGCTTTTGTGGATATCTCCGATTAGAATAAAATTCTTAACCTATATAGGAAAGAATATAAACCGCTAACAGGTAAGAACAACAAACAAACAAACATAATCCACGGAGTAATACTAAAACGAACTATACAGTTGACAAGAAAATAGGCAATTGACAAAAAAAAAACTTAAAAAAAACACGCATGTTAATCATCAGGTGGAACATGAAATTGAGACTAACATGTCAGGAAAACATAACTCTATGTCACAGAATAACATCTTAATATTTCTAATGTTCTATCTACGATCACTGTACCTCTTTTGTACAAAAGTCACTTGAATGGGAAAATGTGTTCCATCCAAGTCACTTTGCAACCTCATGACCAGTTTCACAGGTAAACATGTGGAATTGGCATACTTAATTGTTGAGTCCGAAACCGGAATATATATCATAAGTTTCACAGGTAAACAGTGACAGCATGTGGAGTTGACACACTTAATTTCATTTTATTATTATTGCTATTACCGTTATTGTTATTTGTCTACTATTATCTAATCACTTTTATTAGAAATCACACATTTGTTGGCGCCCCCGTCGTATGCTGTCACTGACAGGCGACTACTACATAAAAAAAAACTACCATACACAAACCCAACCCAAACCAATATCCCAAAAAACACAAACACACCATAAAGTCATAAACCATTAATCAACGAAAAAGGCCACGACAGCATAAAAGAGAACACATAAGTGGCCTTAAAAGGTCCACGTCAACGTTTGAACCGGTCCCCATATTACAAATTGTGTAAACATGTGATTCACTTGAAATCATTGAGGCAAGCAAAACGTTCTACAAATCATTGATTCTTGCACTAAAAATATATTTTACTGAACAGATGGTGCAATCTGGCACAAGTTGGCAACCAAACAAACTACCGATTTATGTCAAAATGAAAGTCAAAACAACATGAAAGATGACTCACAATATTTAAGCTGACTACATAAAGTGGTGGGGCATCAAAAAAAGCAACACCATTCAACTCAGATCCAGTCCACTTGTGTAGGATAACTTTTGGGCCTGAAGCGACTAATAGATAACCTTGAATAGAAGCTAATGCTGATATAGCTCCTTTCATTTCCTTTGAATAGACCTCTGTAACCTAAAAGAGGAACAGAACACAAAAAAGATAAGCAATAAAAGAATTATTATGCAAATCCCAAAGATAATTGGAAGTAAATCAAAGAAGGATGGTTGCTTAGAAACCTAATTACACCGGACACTTTTGAACTATTCACATAAGAAAAGGTCAATTCAGGTGATGGTTTATATTTAGCAGGTCCAATGGGTACATCGAAAATATAGATTAAAAGGATATGAGCAAAACGGGTTGAACAGATAGCAAGTCAAAGGTCACCTACAACGTGCTTTTGATGCATAAAACATCCAAAATCGTTTTACTTGAAGAATTAAGCTATTATAGCAGCAACAATACTTTCGTAACTCTACTTGGCACAAGATAGATCAATATAAATTGGATATCTTGGAACAAAAGTGTTCAGGTAAAATCCCAGCCGGCCTGTTTTGACCCCTAAGCCTGAGCCCATTTTGCCACCTTTAATTACAGCTAAATCCTAAAACAAGAAATGGATATTCAAGTTACCTTTGCCTGTGAATTTTCAGTGCCACTTTCAACAGAGAACAAAAGAACGCGTCCTCTTGCAGCTACATCCTCCCCTTGCACATAAGCTGTTCCAATTGCCAAAAGAGTTTCATTCTCTCTTGTTGTTGTATTCTAGCTCAAGAACAACATTTCAGAACAATTAACAAGATAACAAGAATAATATAAACTATAACTGAATCAATGACTGAAACTAAAGAAATTTAATCACTAGCTAGAACTTACAGACAATGTAACCACTCTCACAGTTAATGCATTCTCGGAAGTTTGCATGTGAATAGTTCCTTTTGTTTGCCATGGCCCACCAGAACTCTCTGGTCCCAAAATTCTAACCTCAAATTCTTCCACAGTATAAGTACCATCAAGATTTGAATTATCATGCTCGATTTGGTGGCCAGACTCTTGATCAACCAGAGATGATAGGACTTGATTTAAAGGCTTCGAGACCTGCAAAGAAACAAAAAATGATAGGCAATCAAGCTCAATTTGATAACTCAAATATTATGTGAGATCTTTACACAACACAATCCAAATGGTATCATGTTCTAATCATATTTATTAAGATATATGTATGAAAATTTGAAGCAAATAAATTAAAGAATACACATTATATTAATGGTCAAACAAAGCAGGGGAGAACTGAGAATCAACTCACAGGAACAGAAACTATAAGTGGGTATAGGTTCTTCTCAGAAAAGTATGTCACTTGATGTGGAGTGGCCTTCAAGGGAATCTGTCCAGCCACAAATGAATTTCAACAGCTTGTAAGTCCAGCAAAATATTTGACGGGATAGCGATACAATAAAATAATACAAACAAATGACCTTTTGTACTGGCCAATAATTGTCATACGATAGCAAAGATGGAAGTTGACAGATCTTCAAAGTACCCTGTTTTGAAACATTCATGCATTTGATACATTAGCTGTAAGAAGATGAAATGAGATTAGAAAAGCTAGGCTAACTGACCTGAGAGGTAACATAAATGAACCCATGGTTACAGTACATGTTATGAAGAACTGTGAAGGCGATAATTGGTCCATCACAAAGCTGTAAATAAAAGATGAAACACAGTGAGAATTAAGTTGTTTAACTGAACTCTAAAAGCCCAAAACAGCACTTAAGCCTGAGTTTAAAACACAAAGGAAGAGTGAATCCTCAAATACAGGCTGGAATTAAATAGCTATTTTATCCCCGAATTAGGTTCACTAATATCTATCATTTAATCCAGGGAAACATACCACCTCAGAACAACTTTACTATCATAGTGGAAACTTTTAATAGCATATACAAAGATTTTGGCTAGAGAGGCGAATAAGTATGATATCACGTAAAACCAGCTATTTTTTAGATTAATATATAATGAGTTGGCTTGCAACTTTTAGAGTTTAATCATCTATTGATTTGATTAATGAATGTTAGAAGTATCGAAGTTACTCATCAGTATTGGGCTAAAAAACTGACAGTTTCAGGTTTTACTATAGTTGTTTATTTTTTTATTCTAGTATAGATTAAATAGCTTAAATTGATGTATCTGCCAACAAAAGTTTCCACTTAGATCGTAAAGGGGTTCTGAGAAGGTGCTAGTGAACAGGATAAATTTGTCCTCCTCTAACAACTCAAATGATTATATTAATGAAACCTAGCTAAAACCAGAACAGGTCAAACCCGACCCAAGGTGCATTTAAATGCTTACAACAACTTAAATCTTTCTTTAAAAAATAAAAGGTGAGCATTTAAGATTATAGTTTTTGTAACAGGTCTAATAATTAGTTATATGAAACATTCATTAAACGTTAATAAAGTTAACTGTTTTCAGTTTACATCAACGGCTTTAAGCCTATATGTTGATTTGTGGTACACAACGACAGAAAGGAACCAGCTTCGACCAGACCCATCCTGAGCCAGATTTCAACAAGTTACTCAGCCTGCCCAACCCGCCCCATCTTGCCACCAGTACAAATCACATACAGAAGTGGTTTTGAACCAAAGAGAGAGTAACCTGTGGATGAATTCGGATACGTTCTCTGAACTTCATGAACCAGGCAGGCCTTGAACCCGATAAGAAGAAACCCGGGCACCCACCAACATTTTTGAACATTGTTATTCGAGGAAAATGGGTTTCTGTTGACATCTCTTCTCTTGTGCATGTATCCAAAGAAACACGTGAAAATCTTAAATTATTAAGCCTAGAAGCACTAGGGTTTGAAGAACTTTGACCGTTAACTGTTTGACTTTTAGACGCATTTTCCGAACCTTCATACATGTAAGCATGATAACAAAGAATGGTACCATCAGTCAGTATTCCAAAAAGAAACGGGCGGCTATTCTCTCCATGCCACCTATGCATAGCCAATTCAACAACCTTCATGTTCTGGCTACTATCGCTGCTATTACTTTTAGATAATTTTTGAGAATCCTCGGGAAATTCTTGAAATAAATTATCTCCAATAAAACCTCTTCCTGACACAAAGCTATCCACCGAAAAAACACAACAGAAATTTGGAACATCGTATATTTCAAGGGTTCCACTTTCATAACAAATCACACAGTAGATATCACCCTGATCAGGAGGCGTACCATCAGGTCCTTCAATTGCTTCACTGACACCAGTCAAAAGCCAGGCATCGGTACTTGTTTTTCTAAGCCATGGTTCTGTTCCCCTATCATGATAAAGTGTACAGGCGGTTATTGATTTCTTAGAGGTCTGAAATGCTGCTAAATTGTTGATGCTCATGGTGCACGTGGAGGGGTCTGCAAATATGAAGAGCAAATATGATAATAAGAGAGGTTCAATTTTATTTTAACACAAGATACATAGAGCTTGCATAAAGCCAAGAAACCTGATATAGAAAAGACGTTGGTGTGTAGTTGAAGCAAACACACATTGTTCAGTCTTACAATTTATCAGCTAATATGCATCACATGTAGACATTCAATTCATTGAGTTGCCAAAAAGATATATACAACTAAAGGACACGCGGTAAATCACAAATGTTGTATATAGTACACCTAGACCCTTGCAAAGCTATGTAGTCTTGGTGCACATTATTCTCCTTATCTGAATGAACACAAATTTGTCTAAATAAGAGGTATGTATATCACAATTTGAAATACACAATTATTTTAAAGCATTGACTTAGTATTTAAAATATATAAATATTATGTAGCAATGAAATATGTTTGTACAAGCAACCATGCATATGCTTAACTAGCCTATGTAAATCTTACCTAAAAAACTTTTTATAAAGAAAGTTACTATATGTGGAAAAATTGGCAAGTCAGCAGGTCGGACAATAGGTCAAACGGATTCAGATTAAAAGGAATTAAACAATAACCTTTTTGTTGGTCTTAGCAAGTCGTGTTGTAATGACCCACACTAACACTTTTTATTGTATTTTTTATTTTATATATCATCATCATCATCATACTCGGTAAATCCCACCAATATTAGTTTTTGTTGCATATATAATTAATACATTTGATATTATCATAAATTAATATTAAAATGATGATCCAATTGTTTTAGTAAAGTAAATACTAAATACGGTGCAACTCTAAAGAGCCCCCTCTCTTGTGACAGGCGTGACGGGTGAGGCAGGTTGGGTAATGGGTCAAATGGATTTGGATCAACAATTTCCTGCTATCTTTTTTATTTGTTATACAAACAATATATTTATATGATTGCAAAAAACTAATATTAAAATAATCTCGCTCCTGTCCCAAGGTTATAAGACATTGAGGGCATCTTGTCACAAACTCCTACCTAAACCGATATTAAAAATATATATATGTTCAATCAATTTTAGGCAAACCTTACTAACTCTTCTAGCCGTAGATATTCAACTCATTAACACAAAACATGAAGCTATATGAATCATTACATGTATTACACACAGTGGATTAAAACTAATAAAAGAATACAGCTGACTTAATCAATGTACCTCCAACAAGAAGCTGAATACTTCCATCAGTCATCATCAATAATACATAAGGATCCGCAATGGAAACAGATGACACGGTCATAGCAGCTTCAGAATTTGTAGCTCGAAAGCTTAAATCTTGAGTCATGAAAGCACCATCAAGAATCCGAGCACCACGGGAGTACACTTGTATCACTCGCCTCCTAATCAAAATGAAATAAACTTGCAAAAGTGGTCTTAATAACTAATAACACTAGTGAAAGAAAATTGAAACATACAATCAAATATGATTCCATATATATGTGCTATGTTTATATCTATGAGAAGATTATCAATGTATCATTGAGAATGTATAGCTTTACCTTCCAAAAAGATTCCCAGCATAAATGGTACTTCCTTGAACAAAATAATCCACATTTTCTGTCACCTCCTCAAGATTACTTACTGTCTGTAACACCTGAACACATAATAGAAACAGCTTCAGTCTCTGGGGAAAACCTTTACATGTTAAACATGCAAGCATTTGACAGCCAGTATAAGGGTGTAGCCATAGTTGATTAATGATGACTTATAAGGGTGTTGTTAATATTATGCTGGCATTATGATATTATGTATAAGGGTGTTATTATGCTGGCTACGATATTGCTATCTCTTTAGATTAAAAACACAACAAAACAACAAAAAAGAAAGAAAAAATGTAACTTCTGGAGTAAGACATGTGAAACATAGATACCATTGTACGGCTTTCCAAACTGATAATCAAATATGCATGATACTCTTCATCTTCAGTTGCTGTCTTTGAATGTTCAGCTTGATTGCGTGAACTTTTGTGGTAGACGGTCCAAAGCCCCTTACAGCCTGGTATAGCTTCCTATGAAATTCAAATGTTAACATATCCACACTTCGACAGATTTAGATTTCAAAGTAAATTCACATGAATTTGAAGTACAAGAAAAATAGAAGATATAATTTAAGCTCCAACAAGCACTTGAAGAAAATTACATATATGGACATACTTGGGTGATAATTTCTGGACGAATAGATCGCTGAAGCACGCAGAGAGAACCATTCTTCCCATGGCCAGAACAGCATACCTGAAGACATTTTAGATATAATAAATGATAACATTTAAATAATATTGACTTGTAAGCATTCGATGTGTCGACAGTAAAGAAACAGAAATGAAAGCAATTATCCTGCATGAAATTTACATGGCATCTAAAGTCGACAAGCCACAGAAAGAGACAACTTACAAGTTCATAATTACTTTGTTTAGCAACCCCTGTTGCATTTGAATCCGTATTCATACGTAAACCATAGGAGAAGTCTTTCAAAGGGCCAACATTAATCAAAGAGTCCCTCACAGTAAATGAGAAAGTTTTCTGAATCGTGTGGAAAAGAAAGGAAAACATTTATTATAATCATTAGATTTTGTAGATTTTCCTAGCACATATTATGGCATTTATGATCAAAAAACATATTCACTTGAACTGAAAAGGTAGAAAAGAATTGACCTGGGATGACTGTGCATTGTTATGATCCGACCCATACAATGAAAGTTCATCATCATTTGCCATATCTTGCAAAGCATCAGAAGAAGATCTTCTTAGCCGTTTAGCTGAAGGAAGATCACCCTCAATATCACCAACCTTTAAAGGCACAAAATGAAAATTAGTGATTTAAATGAGTTTTTTACTACATTGAGCAATATTTATATCACCTTTCTAGTTGAAAATAATCTGTTTTCTAGCAATTTATACAACATAGAAACTGCATGTTCATTTAAGAAAGACACATAACATTGAAACTCTTTAACTTGAAACAATATGTCTACCATTTTTAACAGCATATCAGCATAGATAAGTTAGAGAAACATAATATATTATTGTTAAATGTGCATTTTGGTTTTTCTACTTCAAGCAATATTTACATCGTGTTCATAGTTTGTACATAAGTAATAGAATGTGGATTACGGATCCAAATGATAGACTTTTCTTTACATTTGAGCCAAAGCTTCAGTACTTATCCTTTTAAATAATAATAATTTAAAAGTGAAACATATGAATAGCAAACCTCTTCCTTTGCACCCATAGAGGATCCTGCACCACAATGGAACTGCACAAGTAAACTATCTCCTAGACGACTCCCAAGAAAAAAGAAAGAACTTCCAACCGTAGTGATTCCCTGTAAGAAAAACATCAATACATACTGGATACTGCAACCATTAAGAAGCATAAATTCTTCTCTAACCTAATGTTTTATTTGAATAATTTCTTACCGAAGTTAATACTGAAGCCTTAGACTTGGAAAGATCAAGTTTCTGCACAATCCTGCAAAGATATAAAACCAAAAGTAAAAAAAAAAAATCAAAATGTCACACATGCAAAACTAGGCTGTAACTTCTTGAAATTTGCTATAAGGGAGCTATAAAGAACAATCATCAAGCTGCACATTTAATTTTGTTATGAGTTATAACAAACAAAAAGATTTTAAAAAAGTAACAGAGTAAAGGTTACACACCGCCCATCATGAACAAGTGTAAGCAAGAGTAGTTCTCCGGATTTCGTTGACAGCATGGCAACATCATCTGATAACCACGTTGCATTTGCAGCATCAAGCTCCACGCTAAAACTTGATCTTGACATTTCTTGGCTGGTAAATCAAGGATGGCTACTTATTAAAAATCACCTTGATTGTGCCAGAGCAAGATACTAGGTAATATAAAAATTCACAGCAAACACTGATGTAAAAGTTAAGAGGGCATTACAAGAAGCACGTATAAATATATGTACGCACACAACATATCTATGTGACATTACATACATACAATGATACATGCATATATATGTTATGTATATACATGCATCTATAACATGCGTATATATAGTTATACACACACACACACATATATATATATGCATGTATGTATAATTGTATATATGTATGTACATATATATGTAATGTGTATGTACAGGTACACTCACATACATATATATGCATGTATACACATGCGCGTATATACATCTCAGAATAATCTTTTTCATTTTTATTTTAATTGTAGCCTAATGATTTCCATTTTTTGCATGTGGATTCAGTAGCAGTTTAAATATCTGATTTGTAGAACCCCTTATACCCCACACCCAAGTAATTCGGAGAACAGATTGTCTTTTCAACGTTTGTTTGCTACTAATAAGTTGCATGCAAGAATACCAACTATATGAAGAAAAATGAGGGAAAATCCATAGCAAAAGAGACTAGTAACAGTTAAAGATAGGAAAACACATTTAAAACGGACCTGCTATCCACGGGAACAGCATAGTTGTTTAAAGCCAATATGCATGATGCTGACTGGACAAAAACATTTACTACTTAGAAGCATACTATTAGAGATTTAGCTACTAGAAAGCTACAAGAATGTTTCCAATCACAGTGGAAAGAGTTATACCTGGCTATGATAATGAATAGTATTTGCACAAACTACAAGAACTCCACCAATAGGAGATGGCACAGCAAGAAGCTTATAGGCATCATGTGGAAGATTCTGATACAAAGAACAATAAATTTCAATGAGCATAAGGAAACATATCTTGGCACTAGAGATAGAGAAATCCACCCTTGCAATGAACATCCTAACTATAACTGTGGTATAACAGTAATCAGATTATCAGAACAAATCTGAACTTTCTAATGTCTCATTCAGCATGTTCAATATACCAAAAAATCAGTGATCTCTGTAAGTGTGTTCTTATTTACAAAACAAAG